>JAODKE010004108.1:0-11166 GCA_026779605.1 Mormyrus hasselquistii
TAAGTGGAAATTAGCGGGAGAACATTTTAAAACAAATTTGAGGAAGCACTTCTTTACACAGTGTGCAGTTAGAGTATGGAATAGTCTTCCTGCTAGTGTAGCGGAAGCTGAAACCCTGGGTTCCTTTAAATCGGAACTAGATAAGTTTTAACGGTTCTGAGGTATTAGTTAAGTTCTCCCCTAACGAGCTTGAAGGGCCGAATGGCCAAAATCACATCATAATATTTGAGAATTTTTCAAAACCATGTATATTATATAAAACACGTTTTAAATTTCATGCCATCCTGATCTTGTATTTGTTCTTCTGGCCAGATTGCAATTACAAACTGTGTCTCTTTATTTTCCCTTGCATCCATTATTGTTCATTTTTTTTCCACTGAGTTTATTGTTGTTTTCTGATGGAGGTTGGTTGTTTTCTGAAGCAGGCTATTTGCAAAAATAATTGACAAAGTGTTTCAATTCCCAACCCAGAGTACCAAGGTACCAAAAAAGTACAACTCCAGCCAATTTGGTACGTTTAGGTATTGGACCTCTTGGTTCTGGTACTCATTGGAAAAGGGATAGTACTGAAAGTACCATACTAAAATTATGGAACGTAATGCGGAAGAAAAGCAGCCTACTGTAATGCTTACTATATCTTTGGGTTTTATTTACTGATACAGTAATTGGAGGTGGTTTGCATTATAAACATTTTCAAAATGCTTGGATATGGAGTTTGTAGAAGTGAAACAATAAAAAAAGCTACCTTGGACCCCACTTTAGTGGTCTGAGAAAAGCGCCAAATATTCTGGGATGTGCCAGCTATGATTTCAGACCTACAGAAGCCTCTGAATGTGCCTCTTCCTTACTACTGTAAGTAGGAAAATATAACTGAACAAACTGTATATGTTTATACTGTAATTGATACAAAATGTCATCCATCCATTTTCCAAACCACTTATCCTTCTGGGTCACAGGGGGTCCAGAGCCTACCCCAGAAGCTATGGGCATGAGGTGGGGAACAACCCAGGACGGAGGGACAGCCCATCACAGGGCACACTCACAGGCATTTTAGTAACCTCAGTGAGCCTCAGCATGTCTTTGGACTGCACAGGGAAACCAGAGAGAAACCCACGGCAACATGGGGAGAACATGCAAACCACCCCCCCCCACACACACACACACACACACACACACACACACACACACACACACGCACACGTAACCCAGGCAGAGACTCGAACCCTGGTTCCAGAGGTGTGAGGCAACAGTGCTAAACACTGCACCATCATGCTGCTCCACACGCAGATTGTCATATAAATGGAATATGCAATGAATGAATAAGTATACTTTTAGACATGCATACAGTATCATAACAAGCACTCAGCGCATTCAAGTAAAAACACAGTTACTAACTTTCACATTTCCAGTTTATCCATCCAGTAATCTTAGAAATTGTATAAACTGGATTAGATTGGCGGAGTAGGTGATGGGGCTGTCCGAGGAAAATAATTCTGTCATTTCTGACAGCACTAAATCTAGTTAAAGGCTCCTTTACATCCTCAGAAGTGTGGCCATGAATTATTTCAAGCTCTTGCAAATTGTGGAGTTTGCTTGATTTCGCATTAATCTCTGCGATCGCAAAATCAAGAAAACCTGGCGGGACTAAACAGAGCCTTCAGATAGTATGTTTTGCAATTTTTTGTTTGGACAGATAATAATGACAATCCTCTAAGATGCCTTATATGTAGGTCAGTGCTTTGTTTTCTCCCTAGTAATAAACCCAGTTTGTTCCAGTCAGGCCATTAGCATATTGTTTCAGAATACCCATCAAGACTGCATTTGGTGTGAAGGGTCTGTAGTAAACTGCAGCTACATGTCTGCTGCTTGCAGTGCTGGAGACAACCCAGTGCTGAAACTGTCTGGAAGCCTTTTACAAATTGCATTGATCTCTCCCAAGACCTGCTGTGCACCTGCCGCTCATTCTAATGCATCTCCATTACATCGACATGCCAGGGTGGTGGTGCGGAGACAATGACAGACTGTCCCCCACCTTAATACCCCTCCTGTTCTGCAGTGGCATACAGCTAACAATAATGATATACGTAATTCATATTGATCTGATAGCTAATTAAAAACTGAGCCACACCACTTTAACATGTTTGCTGAAAACGGCTTGTTTAAAACGACATAACCAAAGTATCACTCATATAGAGATTTTTCAACCATTCATTTATTTAATGCAACTGTCATATTAAATCATTCACAGATGTCCTACTTGTTTCACATAGCACATGGCATACCACCGGGGTGAGGAATGTTTAGCTATTTTTCTGAAGTTTCAAGGTAACTGCCCTGAATAGTGTGCCAGTTAAATGGTCTGTTGAGGCTTTTTCCCCCTCGTGAAAATGGCATTCATTGTGCAGTGCAAACAAGTTTTCCCTGCCTTCTCCTGCACATCAAATGACTGTCTTCATGTAGTACCATTCATAATGTCCCCTAGGCACCACATCGCTGTAGAATTGTATACTATATGTTGTCCTACAGCTCTTGTCCTGCTGCTGTGAGGTGATGGAAGCCTATAGTGATTTGACCTCCTGCCTGCATACTGGCACAACCATTAAACTGCAGCTGGAAGAGGAAGTGCATGAAGAGTGTTTTCTTGATATAGGCGCAGGTTACACCAAAATCAATTGTCATCATTTTACTGGCATTTGGTGGTCAATAAAAGGGCACACTGGAGAGCAGAACCCAACAGCAGATCTGGAGGATCCCCGACAAAAGCTAGACCTACCTCTGCAAACGGTGCCATTGCCCACATAGCCAGGCTTACAGGTGCACGTGTGGCCCTGGATGATGTTGGTGCAGATGGCGTTCCTGTCACAGGACTGCTGACTGCTGGCACACTCATCTTGCTCTACAAGGAGAAAAACAAGGTCAATGTCTGAAGCATAAAAACATCAATTAAAAAAAATTGAATTATCAATTCATATACTCATATACTCTTAGTCCAGTGCACTGTAGGTGATGGGGATCAAATTAAACCAAGATCTCATGAAGTCTTGATTGGCAGATTTATTAGGAACATTGACATACTTTCTGGTGTTATAAAGACCAAAACTATGCAAGATTGAACGAAGGATAAACTGTCATTACATTAAAAGCTTATTATACTGTATATGCTAGTTCTTTTATAGCTCCTTTTACATGTCATTAGAAGTTCACAGAACCCCAAGGTGATCTGCAGCCATGCACACAGCATAACTGAACTTACAGAATCTATGGATGATTTTACTGAACAACTAGAATTTCCTTTGCACAGAACAAGCCTTATTCTTTAAGTACAGTGGTATCTTTTCATTTTCATAGTAGAATATAACAAAACACATATATCCAGTATATGTACTGTATACATATAACCTGTATATGTAACCTTTGATATCTACATATCAAAATGTTCTAAAAATGCTTATATTTGAGGTAAACAAAAGCCACTGTACTTATTGATATTTCGAAATAATGTCATGCAGCTTAAATAATTTCTACCAAGGTTTCCATTTCGGCAAATTACAGAACAGCATTATCAATCTAGGTGTCCTCTGTGCTACAGTTAAGGTGAAATTTTAAACAACCACCCTTGGAATTGTTTTTTAATTTCTATTTAATTTATGGTTCAGCATCAGAAAATAAAAAGCAATGCATCTGTACTTTTCAGTTTTCTCAAAAGAATATTTCTATATATGGATCACTTGCAGTACCTCGGCACATTACATTGTGGTGTTTTGTCCTCTGTGTAATTTTCAATTTCCATTTTTCTGGTTAAATTCAAAGAGTTTCCCCCTGGCCTCTTTTTTCCCCAGAACTGGCTATATACAGTATATGCCAGTGCTTTGCAGAGAATATATTATATTGCTGACATATGCATGGTATAGTTGGCAACAACGCCTAAGACATTATTATTAAATGTTATTAAACATTTTCTGGCAAGTCACTCTTTTTTTGGACTTTTTGCACCAACCAATCATGGTTCCCCATATTAATGAAGAGGAACATCAGGGTAGGCAGACTGGAAAAAGGAGGCAAGGTGATTTCATTATCAGCCACCTCCTCCCCCTCCAATGATGTGCTGGAAGAGCATATTAAAGTGCCAAAATAAGAAGGCAAACCGGAAAGCTGATTATTAAGATTTCACCACTTATGCACAGCAATCTGCATGAGCCTCAGCTGCAAACAGGGACATTACTATCACATGACAGAAGGTTTATAAGGACAACCTGGGGAAATCTGCTTGTATAGATAGCCAGGTATGATTATGAATTAATGTCCATGTTAGGATTTATGTCAGGATTTACTTTTGGCAGATATACACTAGAAAGGCTGATGTTTGACAGCCCCTCACCTCTCCCCCCCCCCCATTTAATCCTTACTCCTCCCACACCCCACAACCCCTACAATTTCTAGAATTACTGGATGGATCGACTGGAAATAAGAAAGCTAAAAAATATGTTTTTACCTGAATGTAAGTGTGTATGTGAATGTATGTGAGTCCTAGTTGCAACATGTACCTCTGAAACCACACTTACTCATTTATTGCACATTTCACTTACATGCCAGTTTACAGAATTTTCCCCACCAATTATGCGGTTACCTGTATTTCTGTGAGTGAATGACTTAATGTCCAGGTGTTAAAATGTCATATAATTCATATTTGTCTATTTATATTCTATTCATTTCTCATTTGCATTATGACCAACATTTTCTGTGACATAACAGTAAGAACTGCAGCTGACAGGTACACCAGTGGACACAATGTACTAAATTGCACACAATTTAGTGCATCATGCCTATGAAATATTAAGTCAAGCTCGCAAACCCCCTAAAATGTGTGGACAATTTACTTTATTCATGCTCTAAATTTGCTACTTTGAACTCTCGAATTAAGCTACGTTCACATTTTTGTTATTTTTGATTTCGTCTAAAACAAAATGGACCATGAGTGTTACAGTAGTAAATTTATTCTGCCAAACTTATTGTGTAAATTTATTCACTCAAATCTTTGTAATAATACGTCTCCCATTCCATCTTGGTCTTATATTATAATGCTTGCTACTTGTTACACAAAGTTTCAAACAATTCTCGCATTGCATTTTATTTTGTTGAGCCGACAGATAAGTCCTAATCAGTGGGTGATACAGAAAGTGGCTGATTTATGGCCCACCCACAGATCCACCCCCAGTTCTAAGTACACCACAGTATACCAGACTACACTACAGCATTTTGTTTGCTGGTTAAATAAATAAAAAAAAAAAACATTTTTTTTTATCATTGACCTTTGTTAATGTCTGATATTAACCTACATGATTGATTGATTCTCAAAAATTGTTCTAAAAAGAAATTATAGCGAAATTACACTGAATTGAAACTGGTTCAAACAAATCAAAATTAAACTGAACTGAATCAAAACTGAATCGGGCACTTATGAATTGAAATCAGATTGAATTATGAGGTGCTCCCAGTTCTGGTTATCATCTTAATGGGATCAAGTGTCATTTTAAAAAATTTTTTGCTATTACTGTGCAATTCTGCTACAGTTTTACAGCAATGGCTGTGCAAAGTTTGAAAAAGATCTGTGAAATAGTTTTTGAGTTAACATTTTAATGGGTAAAGCCTCATGGTTGTGCTTTGGACTGGTGCTAAAACCATATTTGGTCCCCAGAGTCTGAAGAGTACAATTAAAGCATGATTTAGTACAACTTCAACAGTTTTCCCACAGCTCAACAGACAGAGCATTATGCTAACAAAACAGAGCTTGGGAATTTAAATCTAATGAAGCACACATAAATACATAAAAGTAACCACGTAATTGGAGAGGATAGATTCTGAAATTCTCTTTTCAGAGCATGAGCACCAAATGTGCCATGTGCATCGATCAGCCAATCACATGAGTATTTTGCTGCACCAGAACAGACAAAATATGAAAGTACAACAATGGGAAAGAGTATGGAGGATTTTTTGTGATATATCTGTAATTATATGTGTCAATCTATCTTTAATCATCTGTCAAATTATTGTCCAATAAATACATCAATACATTATTATTGCAAAACTTGTTTCAATTTACATTTCACTATTTACTGATAAATATACATTTAATGAATGATATATTGTAAGATTTATTGAAGGACTGATTGCAAGATAGACTGCAAGATAGATTGATGATTTGAAGGATCAGTGTTCATTAATGCTTACACCATTCACAATACAAAGGATCGAATGTATGGACTTATATCTATAAAATTAAGTGAGAGAGACATGTCCATTAAAGTGTAATTTAAGCAGTTGGCTAAGAGGGGCAATGCAAAATAGCTGATTTCCAGATTGGTTATATATTTCTATAGATCTTTATTAATAATTGCACTCCATTCACCAACTCATTCACTGTAAGCATGTGACAGCTATTGAACGTGAAGTGCATATGCAAACATTCAAACGATTCAAATAAAATAAAATAAAATCAAGTGGTGTGTAAGGGTGTTCAACATGCTGAAGCAAAGTCTAGTTACAACAAAGATCACCTCGATATTACCAAGAGTTAGCATACATAGTGAAAGGGCTCAAAAACCAAAAATGATCAGTGAACATCTCTGCCGGTACAGATATCAAAGGTATGTCATTAGACATCATCTGGTTTGCTCACACATTACAACCAGAAAGCTGAATATCAAGTATAAAACTGGCTTTACTGCAGTCACAGGATTCCCATGGACAAGTCATTTGAAGAGCCTGAGACAGATCCTCCCATTTGACCTTATGAAGCGAAAAGTCAAAAAGTATTTGATGGATCTGATTACTACTTTACAAAAAAATATACAAAGGAAGATCTACATCTGGTTTAATAAAAAAAAATGCCCCAAAAATTAAGCAGTAGCTCTGTGTGGCAGAAATGGAAAGAAACATAGAAGACTGTAGAAAACACTGGGGGTCTGTCTCATCAAGCATGTGCATGGACAGTTTTGCACGTAAACCGCGCATATGCAAATTTTTAGCATAGAATGATATTAATCAATGGGTGACATGGTGGTGCAGTGGTTAGCACTGTTGCTTCACACCTGTGGGACCTGGATTCGAGTCTCTGCCTGGGTTATGTGTGTGGAGTTTGCATGTTCTCCCTGTGTCATTGTGGGGTTTCCTCTGGGTACTCCGGTCTCCCCCCACAATCCAAAGACATGCTGAGGCTAATTGGAGTTAATAAATTGCCTGGTAACAGTGTGTGAGTGTGACCTGCAATGGGCTGGCTCCCTGTCCAGGGTTTTTCCGTGCCCACTGCTTCCGGGATAGGCTCCAGACCCCCATGACCCAATAGGATAAAGCGGGTTGGAAAATTAATGAATGAATGATATTAATCAATTTCTTCCTGTGCATAGAAATGCATGGGTACACAAAAACCCCTAGTGGCAGTGAAGTGTAACTGAAGCAAACCGATCAGCACATAGGATTTTCACCGACTCCCACTTGATTATGAACCTTAATAGATTGAAAAATAAATAGCTTTGTTCACCCAAAGCATGCGCAGGCAGATCCTGCTCATGACATGGAATCTTTCCAAAGTGATATACAGTCCATGGCCAAAGAAATAATATATCACTGTCACTAAATATAGCTTTACATTGAAACATGCCTGATCAAGTCATGTCTGATTGCATTTACGTAGGAGGTCTATAGTAAGTAATATGGACCTATACTGATAGAGAGGCGCCTAAAAGCAGACGTAGTAGGATGTTAGTAGATGTATGGCTTAGTGTAACAGGTGAAGGAGAATGGGCAGCACTGCCAGCCGTATAATGACCTACTGTCCATATCAAAGTTGTAATATAGTATGCATAGAGTAATGTATATGTGATGGAGAGCTACAATAAGCAGGTGTGATACAGGTACAGTACAGGTACTGTGTTATTTTGTTACATAAAAAGAAACTTACTGTACTATACTGTACAATTACATATTTCACCACAGATTCACACAACGTTTTCTTTCTCAGCTCCTATTGTTTGGTACTGTGCACATCTTTTGATTTTGCCTTATTTTTCATGAAATTTAAGTGCAACCTCTTTTCATTATGCACTTTTGTGATTTTATATTTACATTATTTGCTGTAGAGTACTGTGTGTACATTACAGTACTGTACTTAATGCCTTGCTTCTCCCCTGTGACTATTGATATATCTCCAATTGACTTGTGCCTGGACTTGGTTCTGGTCCTAAATGCAGATGCAAGTCGATGCAAGCCTGTATATGCTTTACAAGACAACTGATGTGTACAACACATATTACTTGCTGCAGCCAGTTAAATGTAACCATAGAAGTATCTAACCTATATCTATTACACACAGCATTAACGACATGTGTCACCTGTCTCCTGTCAGTATCCATGCTCCTCTGGCCCTGTCTTAGATGTCGTTTCCCTGTTTGGCTAGCAGGTACTGCTGGCCATCTCATTTGGTGTTGTCTTAGTGTGCTTCCCACCTCACTGGGCCGCTGAGTGGCTCAATGGGTTGTGCACGCCGCTCAGAAGCAGACATCCCTTCCGGCACGAGTTAGAGGCTGGCCTGAGGCCAGTCTTACTTTTTGTTAAGAATTTTGGATTTTATTTTTTTTATCCCATTGGGTCTGCTATTGTTAATGTCTTTGCTTTTTGTCTTTACGTATGGTTATCCTGCCTGTGCCATGTTTAATTATACACTGCCCGGCCAAAAAGTCGCTATTTGAATTTATATCAGCAAATCTTTAAGAGCCAATGACTGGATCATTATTACAGCTCAGCAACATTATGCTGCAATAAAGTAAAGTCTGCTGAGTACCGGAATCTACTGAATGGCCATGTTATACCTCCATCCATCATTGATGGATTTTTTCTTCTCTGTTGGCATGGGTGCATTCCAGGACAAGAATGTCAAGATTCTTTGGGTCTGAATTCTCAAAAAGTGGTTCGGGAGCATGAGGAATCATTTTCTCACATGACTTGGTCACCACAGAGTTGTGATCTTAACCTCACTGAAGGTTTATTTGATGTGCTGAAGGAGGCTTTATGGACTAGTTCAACTCACTTGTCAATACATGATCTTGGTGAGAAATGAATGCAAATCTGGATGAAAATAAAGGGCGAGGTGTTGCATAAGCTTGTGGGAACAATGGCATGACAAATGTGCACCATAATGAAAGCTAAAGGCGGTCCAAAGAAAAATTCAAATGGCGACATTTTTTATGGCCAGGCAGTATATAGTGGTACCTTAGTTTGTGAGCATAATTTGTTCTGGAAACGTGCTTGTAATTCAAAGCACTCATATTCCAAAGCGAATTTTCCCATAAGAAATAATGGAAACTCAGATGATTCATTCCACAACCCACAAGTATTCATATGAAAATGATTAATACAAATTATTAAAGTAAAAATACATAAAACAAATTAACCTGCACTTTACCTTTGGAAAGAATCATGGATAGTGTGAGGGAGACGAGAGAGAGGAGAAGAGGAGGGTTATTTTGAAGGACAACTTTCACTGCAACTAACGGAATCACTGCTATCTGTTGGCTGACTGGAATTTTTTTCTTTTTGTGCAACTTTAACAAGGTGACAGCTAATGCTAATGACAGCTGCTTTTGCCTCCTTTTGAGGATTTTACGGAAATGTGACATTGCTTTGCCGTTAAACGGATTCATCGCTCGGACTGTTACAACCTTATTCAGGTGGTGCTTTTCTACTAAAGTTTGACTATATGAGTGAGGCACACCAACTGAGACTGAGCATGGGAAACAATTACCCACAATCCCGCGGTGAGAGAGAGATAAGAACCATTGGCTCAGTGGTGATCACGTGACGCTCCGCATGCAAAGCGTATACGTAATACTCGTATTACAAGACCTTGTTCGTTTATCAAATTAAAATTTATTTTTAATTTTTGCTCGTCTTGCAGACCAAGTTACTCGCAATCCAAGGTTTTATTATTTCACTAGTGTTCCTTGATCTCTCCTAGTCTGTAGTTAGCCCTCAGTGTTTGTTACCGTTTCCTAGTCTCTAGCGCTTGTTAACTGCAATATACCCCACCTGTTCCTTCTTACACTGAGCCCTTACTGATTGGTTACGGTTCTCGCCTCTCCAGTATTGTGACTTGTTAAATAGTGTATTTAAGTGTCAGCTTTTGTTCTGTTCCTCATTGTTTGATTGTAGCTGTTGCCCTGTGTTATATGATTGTTAGTTGTAGTTGTGATAGTTATTGCTTTTAGTTATTGTAGCTTTCCTGTGTTCCTCCCTACCACGAACATTGTTGTTCCCGGTGTTGCTCCCTGCCTTAGTTGCTGTTTTGCCAGTTTAGTTTGTCCCCTTGCAATCCCTTTGTTTTCTGATTCTCCCTTTCTTTTTGTTTCATCAGTAAAATCCTGTTTTGATGGAGCTGCCACATCGTCCCTCCTTCGTCATACCGCCATAACATCCCCATGCAGGCTCCTTCTCTTTTTCTGACAGGCTGCTGGTGAAGCTGCGAAACAAGTCCTGTTTGTTTTTTTTCTTTAACATAAAAAAAATTGCTATCTCATTCTCAGCAAAGTCCCCATGTGCATGCTTTATTTATTAATAGCAAAATATTGTTGACAGTATAAGCATATTATGTACAATATACTACAAACAGAGATTATATATATATCTCTACACAGTTTCCATTTCTGTAACACGTTCTCTTATTGTGCAGTTCAACAAGTATTATTTGGCACTTATATGCCCATATATGAATAATTGAGGGTGTTCATTTATTTAAATTAGTCTTGCCATGGGCTGGTGGTCACATTTAAAATACACATTTGTGTTCCTTTCATACAGCTGTTCCTATGCATTACTGATAAATGCCAATTTGCCTATGTGTACTAGAAATTCATAACCACACATTTAAGAACTGTTCTATTCACACTTTGATAAATAAGACCCATGCCTTGTCCACACGTATGCGGGTATTTTTTAAAACGATGTTTTTCCGTTTTAAAAAAAATCCCCATCCACACGAACATTGCCTTCTAAAATATTTCCGTCCACATGAAACCTCGCTGTCAAGAGCATGCCGAACCAACAGGCGGCATTATAACTCTAACCGTACTACCATGTTAGCCAATCAGAAGCCTAATTGCCAGTCCTGTTAAGTTG
>JAODKE010004109.1:0-11164 GCA_026779605.1 Mormyrus hasselquistii
TGTTCAACCAAATAGTTACTTCAGCATTAGTTCAAATACAAGAACTCGTGGCCATAGGTGGAAATTAGCGGGAGAACGTTTCAAACTAGATTTAAGGAAGCACTTCTTTACGCAGCGTGTAGTCAGAGTATGGAATAGTCTTCCTGATAACGTGATGCGAGCTGAACCCTTAGGTTCATTTAAATCAGAGCTAGATAAGATTTTAACAACTCTGAGCTATTAGAGTATTCATTGTGAGAAATATTTCAGTGCCGTAACCAATAAACATTTCCATAATAAATTGCAAACCTGCGATTTGGTGAGATTATCCTTTATTGTCAGAGGTTTATGTTGGAGTCTTTTGAATGCTACACTTTGCATTCAAGTAGTTTGTAGTTTAATGAATCCTTGGGTTCCTTTAAATCAGAGCTAGATAAGATTTTAACAACTCCGAGCTATTAGTTAAGTTCTCCTCAAGCGAGCTTGATGGGCCAAATGGCCTCCTCTTGTTTGTATAGTTCTTATGTTCTTATGTTACACTCAATATGATATAATGGTTGTCACAATACTACAATTTCAAACTCAGTACTGATACAGGAAAATACTTGATACCATCTTTGATACTACAAGGCGAAAATGGGGAAAAAAAACACTCCCACTCTTTCTGTTGACTGGTCAACTTTCCTCAGGTTTACTCTGGGACTTTAAGACAAGCTTAACAGTTTTCCGACACAAATACTTGTGTTATCACTTTAAATGTACACTGTCTATTAACATTACAGATGGGCAAGACTGATAACGTTTGCTAACAAGCTCCCACTTTAACGAATTATTAGCCATGGCCGTTCCCTTAATGAAAGCTTAACCGACGGTCAATGTGGCTATCAGGAAATTTGGTAATAGTCAAAAAGCTAATGTTAACATGTGCACCAGCCAGGCACACGACGATTAACAACAACTGGCTCTGCAGTATTTACCTGCAGTTGAATTCAGACTGAGGTCATAACTGTTGCTCTCCCGAATCTTCACTCTGCGATTAGTCTTAAGATCGCTTCTGTCTCTGCAGCTCTCAAATTGAGTCTACGTAATCTGGGGGTTATCATCGACCAGTCTAGATTCATATCTAAGGTCTGTTACCTGGTCTTCTTTCTTTTATTTAAGAATCATTTCCAAACTGAGGACTGTAATTTCCTAATCAGAACTGGAGATGCCTGTTCATGCATTTCTCTCTTCACGTCTTGATTACTGTTTTTTTCAAAATGCAGCTGCGAGGCTTTTAACCCCATCTGGCTGGAGAGCATGTTATCCCCATTAGGTACACACTGCATTGGCTTCCGGTTGAGTATAGAATTCGTTTCAGTGTGTTGCACCAAGGCTTTGGAGTGGTCTCCCACTAGCGTTGTGTTAAGCTGAGTCAGGTGACTTGTTTAAAAAAAAACAACTAACTTTTTTTGTTTATGCAGGAGTTTGAATTGACTTGAGTAGTCTTTTGCTTGTAGTTTGCTTTTAGTACTGTTTGTTTTTTACTTGTTTTGTTTTATCTTGGTGGTACTTTTTAAAGTGTTTTAGTGTTGTACAGTGCTTTGTGACTTCTTGTCTGTGAAAGGCGCTTTATAAATAAATTTTATTGACTGACTTATACTTTACTGTTGTTCAAATGGGAGTTTACTGACTTCTCTAAATTCCTCATAAAGGTGTTGGTCTTTAAGATGCTTTACCATATTTGTTGTGCTACTGGACTTTGCCACCACTGCAGCATTGCTTGCATACAGGCCTACCAACATCCTTAGTCATTTGCTTCATATGCAAAACACTTCCAAAGGACACTTTTTTGATTTTTTTTTTCATTCTGGACGAAAACAGGTTGCAAAGTCCCTTCAACAGCAGCAGCAGCAGCACTTGGCATGTTCAGCCATCTGAGTGTTGTAGCAATGGGAGTTGCTGTGTGCCAACTGGAGAAGGCGAGGACGGCACTGTTTGTATGAATACTTTTAAGAATGAGTATATAATACAATAGTAATTTTTATTATCAATTAGTATCTGACTATCAATTTTCTTTGGCAACCCATATACACACACACACAGGTCTGTAACTAAGGATCCTCTGGGGGATATGGAATAATCCAAAGACTTTTTTAGTTTACAGGAAACTACTAGGATTGTCAAAGAAATCGATACTCAGATAGTAATTTTGAGTAAGGATTACTATCAGAGTAGATACTCATTTGCAATGGTATCAGTGCCAACAGACTTTGCCTCCTCCAGCTGACACATAACACAATACTGCTACAGACAGACAGGCACTCCCCACACTAGCAGCTGAACACATAAATACAAATTGTCATGGTGGTGATGAAGTTGAGTAGCACAACAAACTTGCCAAAGCACCTGTTTTGCTAAAGGTCCATAAAGCTTCCATTTTAACAACAATGAAGTACTAACAGTTATAAATGTTAACCTGGCTGGTGCAGATGTTAACATTAGCCATTTAACTATTACCAAATTGGCCAATAGCCACATTTACCGTCTGTTAAGCTGTCATTAATGTAGCGGCTATGGCTAATCATAAAATGATAGACATTCTAAAAATATTGTTGTCATTGTTGCTGGTTTGTATTCATGTTCAACTTTTTTTCACTCCCTCGGGCAACTTAAAATAATTGTAGTCATTGTTGCTGGTTGATATTTGTTTTTTGGGGATTTTTGAGATTTTTTGTTTTTGGCAATACCTCAGACAGCCTAAAAATACTGTTGTCGTTTTTGTTTTTGTTTTTAAGAGAATCTTAAAATATTTGTTATATATATACCTTACAGTTATGTTACTGTGTACAGTGGTACATCAAAACTCGAACTTAATACGTTCAGAACTCGGGTGCGAATCCTAAAAAGTTTGAGTTCTGATTGAATTTTTCCCATACAAAATAATGGGAAACCAATTAATTGGTTCCCGGTCCCAAAAAGTTACACCTAAATGTTTTTATTTTTTTATTTTTTAAGCATTTAAACACAAAATGGATCTATAGCACAACAGGATGAAACAAGATCGACCATATACTGTACTAAACACATCTAAGCACATTTATCAAAACAGTAATTTGTAAAGTAAGAAAATATATCCAAACAATGTGTAAAGTTAAACAAAAAAAACGTGTCCTTCCCCGATCGCCCGCTCCTTCCGTGTGCCACAACCTCCTCGTTAACCTTGTGTGGAATCCCTGTGTTATCAGCTGTTTGTGGTTACTGTCATTAGCCCTATGTATTTAGTCCGTGTTTCATTTTGTGTCCCCGGTCCGGTCATTGTGTTGTTCGTCTGCGTTTTGCCTGCCTTACCTGTAATTAAACCCAGTATTCCCCGAAAGCCTGATGTCTCCGTTTTGTCCCACTGTGTTCAAGCTATCCGCGCATCACTGAAATCATCCGGGCTCAAAATGTGAGGTGCACGCATGGACATGATCAACCGTACATTACGGTTTAGGAAAATAACAGACTCCAAGCGATCGAGCATAGGAATAGGGTGAGTACTCGTATGTGCAGAGTACAGGATATACTTAAATGCAATTAATGTCTTACTTTCCCATAATAAGTCATTTAGCATACGAAAGGCTATTTCCTAAACAAATTTGGTCAGACTTAATACCACTTAAAATAATGCACTTTGAAATCCTTATAATTTTATGTTATGAGCCAGGTCGGACAGCTTATTTCTAAGCATTATCCCCTAAGATACAAACATAATTGGTACCCCCTGAAATAAACTAATTTATTTAACAAAGGTAAGCCAAAATGCAGAGGCAATGTAAGAAAAATTAAGTATACTTTTACTGCTTCCATAGGAATTAAGAGGGTAAGTAGCAGCCAGCTGCTACTAATCAAATGCACTTGGTTAACTGATCATCAGCAAGTGTGGTCACCTCTATAAAAGCGGACGTTTTGGCAGGTTGCTGGTCTGTAGCCTTCAGGAGTGTGTTAATTTTTAAGTGTGTTGATTGTTGCTGCCCGTCATTCTGGGAAGTGTTATAAGTAGAGATGGGCGAACCACATTTTTTCAGTTATAATCCGATACCGATACAGATTCCGATGAGCTCTTTTTACATTGTTATACTTTATATATTATTATTTTTTTAAGCTAGTAAATACAGATGGAAAAATGTATTACAAAAAATATTTAATTAGGCTACTACAAACATACATAACGTACTGTTCCACCTCGTTTGTTTCAATATGAATATCTTCAAAGCAAGTATAGACAAGTGGCGAATGCTTAAGATTTTAACAGCACAGTTACACTTTTGTTGCCATGGCAGTCCCTTTTGTAGCACAAGCTGCACCGAGTTTGCAAAACAGTCCATGTTAGCGACTCCCAAATCATCCATTACTTTGTTTTGTCTCGCAGATGTCTGCGCTTTATGTGGGATTGTCCATTAAACACTATTCCTACCTCTCAAAGCTTTATTTTACATAGAATGCAAATCGCTGTGCTACTGATTTCTGTTAAAAGCGTATAATACTCCCAGATCGTCACATCCTTTCCTATGCTCCTTGTATTGCGAAGGTTATGCGCATGACGTCACAGCAGGCGGAAGTCACTATACTCACATCCAGAAAAAAGATTAGAGGCAGTGATAGTATTCAATTTGAATGCCACAAAAAACACATGTAAAATGGGAAAGAGCTATTGTGTGATTGATTGCCAAAAATGATATAAGTATAGGTCATGGATTGGCCCTGCGTGATACGATCCGTCAAATAGGGCTGGATCGGCACTGATACTGATCTGAATACTGGTAACGGTGCATCTCTAGTTATAAGGCCCTTTCTAAACAGTTTGAAGTCTATCATTCTACAGTGAGAAGTAGAAAATATTCAAGACTGCTGTCAATCTTTCCAGGAGTTGACATCCAAGCAAATTCACTACAATATCAGACTATGCAATGCTCAGAGAAATTACAAAAAACCAAAGAGCTACATTTCAGACTTCACAGGCTTCAGTTAGCATGTTAAATGTTAAAGATCATGACAGTACAATCAGAAAAAGACTGAACAATCATGGCTTGTTTGGAAAAAGCTTTTTCTCTCCAAAAAGAACACATGCGTATCTTATGTCCGCACCATTTCCTTTAATGCTGTTGCTATATTACACCATGTTCCGTTAATTCTGGACCTCTGTCTTTCAAAACAACTTGTAGCCCCTGGCGTTTTAATTTATTGCTGCTCTCTGATGAGGCTTTTATTAATTTTATTTCAGATCAAATTGATCTTTCTGTAAATACTAATGTCACTTCAGGTGTGTCAGCTTCACTGATCTGGGAGACCTTTAAAACTTATATCAGAGGTCAAATTAAATCATTCTCTGGGTTTCAGAGGGGACAATTACATTAGATCAAAGGGAAAACTTTCTGAGGAGGAAATCGGCAAAGCAACTGGCTGCATGCTAAGTGGGAAGTGTCCAGGGTCAAATGGTTTTTCAATGGAATTTTACAAAACATTTTCCTCAAAGCTGGTGCCTCTGCTGCTAAATATGTTCAATTAATTTAGTCTGCCGTTCTTCCCCCCCTCACTCTGCCAAGCCTCTCTCTCCCTGATATTAAAAAAGAATAAAGACCCTGTACAGTATTCATCATACCATCACATTTCGTTGCTGAATGTTGACGTGAAAGTGCTTGCTAAGGTTCTTGTCCTTGGAGTAGAATATGTCCTACCTTTTGTTATGCTTCCATATCAGGCTGGTTTTAATTTAAAACGTACATTCATTTTTTTTTTTTAATGTAAGGTGTCTTTTTAATGTGATCTATGGCTCTTCTATGTGCCCTGACACAGTATCATCTCTGGATGCTGAGAAGGCTTTTGAACATGTCAAGTGGAAGTATTTTTCACAACCCTTAATAAATTTGGATTTGGACAGTTTTTCATAATCTGAACTACGGCAGGGCGATTTAATCAAAACTAGAGATGCACTGATCAACTAGCCAGGGATTGGAATCGGCCAATTTTCAGCGTGCTCAGCCCGGACCGGAGACTGGCTTGTCAGTCTCTTGTGTTTCTCATGCTGAACTGCTTCGTTTTACTGTATGCATGCACAGCAGCACATGCGCACTCACAGCTACAAGTTAGCATGTCATAAGCGGGGAAGTTCTTCAGTATGAGTGAAGATGTCACAAAGCTTGCAGTTTGTAATACATGTAAAACCAAAGTAAACTGTGGAGGAACCACCACAAAAATGTGGTGAAACATTTGAGGTACACTTTAAACTAATTTTTAAACATACAGTAGAACCTTGAAACTCAAACACCCCTTAACTCGACCAACTCCAGTCGAATGAGTCTCTGGATTTTTTTTTGACATGTAGCTTGATCAGTTTGTTCAAGAAAAATCTAACTGCAACTCAACCGAAAACTCGGAACACAACAAAACAGACCTGCGAAAACTTGCACAGATTGGCGCATCGCTGACACAAAGGGAAACGGACCTACTGGGATGCTGATGCCTATTAATCGCTCTCAGTCTCATACTACCACTTGACCGAGTTCAACATGTGAAAGCTGTGTTCCTGTGTTTGGTGTGAATTTTTATGTGCTTTATCTGCAGTACATTTAGTGATATAGTAATCATGGCCCCTAAGAAAGTGGGCAGTGATCAGCAAACCAAAGAGGAAAGTAACTGTAGAACTAAAAAAGGAAATTATACCAAGATAGGTGGTGCACATGTGTCTGCTCTTGCTTCGGAGTATGGGATTGTTATTTCTTTCATGTTCATTGTTTTTGTATGTGCAGTTTTTTATGTGTGTTAGTTTTATATTGATTGTTATTGATTTTTATCATTAGTTAGGTAGGTAGATAAGTTTTAAAAAGGCAATCATTTGGGGGTCTGGAATGAATTAAAATTTATTTACATTATTTCTTATAGGGAAATTTGAGTTGGATCTCAAACACATCGTGACTCAACCAGCCTTCTGGAATGAATTACGTTCGTGTTCCAATGTACCATTGTACTAGATGATCTTGAGGAAAGGAATAATCATTAACATTGCAAAGCTAGCTAAGTTTTTTTTCCTATGACAGAGTAAAAATGTTTTAGCGAAACTTTAACCCCTTGCGCTGTTAATGTCCATACAGTATGAAGATATGAAAAAGTCTGATCTTCATCTAGCTTGCTATTGATGCAAGAATTGTATGTGCATAAGATGCGATGTTGGTATTAATAACATCAACCTGCATATATAATTATTTGGTAGGGAATAGTATATTTTGATTTTATATGGAGGTTTGTAACCTATTGACCTTAAGATAAAAAGGTCATTGTGTTATTTGGTGAATTTTAAACATACTGAGAAATGATACAAGTAACTGACATTTATTATTTATACCTGTTGCACCCCTTCTTGTTTGATAAAGTAAAATATGTTAGATAAAGTTGGGTGTAGAGCAGCTCATTTTCAGTTAGTTATTTGTAACTCTTTCCAGTCACATAGCACAATATCTTGAGACTTGTTTAACTGAAAGAAGATCCTGTAACTGCAGTTTGGGGAAAGTTGTGAAGTTTAACAATGTCTTCTATTATGGAAAAAATTGCATTGAAGAAAAGTTGATTTATGTTTGTTTATACTGTCAATTGTAGTTCTTAGAAAGAAAATCGGAATTGGCAAAAATTGGTACTGACGGGTTCATACTTGGGGAAAAGAATCAGAATCGGCCAAGAAAATTGCAATCAGTGCATCTCTAATCAAAACCAACATTCAGAACTTCCAATCAATGTAATAATCATGTTGGTTATGTTGTTAATGTTCTGTACCCTTAAAAACATACTACCGTGAGTATTGTCAAATGATTTCACCCTGTCCAGTCTGTGACTTGGAAGCAACATGGAGGAGAAATTAACACCAGGCTGACTGCAACTCCAGTAGCTTGTACCAAAGAAAAACATTGCGCACATCATTTGGACATGTGGATTTAGTCAAGACAATATTGAACAAAAAGAGGTCAAATGCAAACAGTGCAGAAAAACAATTTCAGCTACCAAAGGTAATACTACCAATCAATTTCAGCATTTCAAAATTTTAAAATATAGTGAAAACCCCTTATAGTGATGAACCGCTTAGATGGAACAAAAAGCTTGGGATAGAGTCATTCCTGTACAAATAATTCGCTTAAAGTAATTAAGTAGTCCACTTACAGTGTTCGTTTTGGGTCTTTTTATCCATAACATATGGGAAAAAAAAATCTCTTTTTTTCACTTGTCTACTTAGCCTTGTAGTAACATACCAGCTTTTGGCTAATGCTGCATACACAGAAAACATGATGGGAAAATTTTCTGTCAAAGTTAGAGTTTACGATAAACTGCCAACCACGAGCCAACGAGATGCAGTACCAAAACTACAATAAACTGAATTTTATGTCTTTACTTGTTGCGTATTTGATTTATACAGTTCAGCAATTTAATTTTTGCAGTAGGCTACTGTAATTTTGAAAAGCGTTTGTAATAGCTGTACTGTATTTTGAAAGAGTCAGTAAATATTCAGTAAATATTTACTGAATATTTACAATTCCGATTTTCTTTCTAAGAACTACAATTGACAGTCCGTTTTATTACCTTATATTCATATAATAAATATACAAATTTTAATTAGATGGTAATCTGCCTGAGACCTAAAGAAAAAGAAAAAAAAAACATTTACAATGATCATCCAATTATGATCAATTTCACTCAGACAGAGGTGATCACAATAAACTGTTTATTTTGTTTGCAAGAAATGCAAACTATTTATTTTCTACTTTTTAGGGAACTTTTTACATTAAAACTAAAATGTGACTTTTGTCACGTTTTCATTTCAAGCGATTTGTGCTTTGATTTCAGTTGTTCAAAATATTCAATAAATAACCATAAATGGTTCAACTGTGTGCACTTGCTTCAATTATTTTAAAATTGTTTTACAGTTTTTCATTACAAAAAATTCCCAGCTGAAATAGTTGAGCATATTTTCAGTATTAATTTAGTTAATGAAATATAAGGGCAAAAAAAAAAAACATAATTGCTCATTAATCATAATCGAGGTAAAATGTTCAAGTAATCTTGATATTGATTTGAGGTCATCACCCAACCTTAGTCTGGATTAGAGCTGCTCGCTTATGCCAAAAACTCATAATCATGATTATTTTTGACCAATATTGAGATCATGATTATTTACCACAATTACTCTTGACTGCAGAAACACTGTTGTTGTAATAATTGTATTGAATCATAATAATGAAACTTATACACTTACATTGAAATTTACTTGAAACCAAACTTTTATAATATAACATTATACTGAGATGAACTGTTTTCTGAGGTTCAAAAACACTAAACTTGATTATTTTTTACCTTAACTATACAAATTAGAGTCAACTGCTCAGTCTACTGATATAAAAAGTGCAGAAAAACTAGTCTGTTTACATGACCTGGCTTCATTGATGCACGATGGCAGGAGAAAATGTTTCCAGCTGTACTGAAGACCCTCTCTTTTGCTAAATAATATGTGATGGTATCCATAATATCTAGGTGTTTTTGAGAACTTGAAGGATACGTAGTTGCATTGTAGAAGGTGTCCTTAAAGGATAACTGTGTTGCAGTACGAGTTGATCAGCTTGCCTCACATTATGAGTTTTTTGATCACGTATTGTTTGATTATAGACCACTTTATGATTAAGCTTTAAGTGGTTAAATAAATTGGTCATGTTCCCTTTGGATACAGACACAGCTTTGAAACATGATCTGCAAATTATTTGCTGCTGTTCCTGGTCAAATTCATTTCACCAAAATGATTCCAAATAAATGATTTGCATTTATCTCTTTGGTCGACAAAAGGTACCAGCCCTGCTGGTGAACGAGTTTTAACTGCTGTGCTGTAGGGAATTTGCTAACAGCGTTTAGGGAGGGGCAACGTGCACCACAGAAAAATTAGTGTGCCGATCTGGATTTATTGCGTAGAATAAAGTAGGACATCATTTCAATATGAGATACAAACAAAAATCGTTTTTCTCTTATCATATTTTCATAATTGTGGGAAGCCATTGAGCTGATAGCCTTTTCAATACCACACTTTCCTACAGTACTGGAAAATTTCTATCTTTAAGCTAAACTTGGATAAGAGTGAAGTCTTCCCATTAAATGAGGTGGCAAACACCTATTAATTGTCTTCACTGCCATTTAAAGTTACTAATAGTGATTTTGAATACCTAGGAGTGACTTAGTGATACATTTAATAAACTGTTTAAATAAAATTTTGACTCACTCCTTTCAAGCATTAGAGAAGATCTTCAACGTTTTACCTATATCTTTAGCATGCCAAATTAATTCAATTACTTCTTCAGTTTACCTGGAAAAAGAAAGTTCCACGCTTTTGCAAAGAGGTGTTGCAGATGTCTGAATCTCTTGGTGGAATGGCGCTGCCTAGTCTCTGATATTATTACTGGGCAGCTAATCTTGGGTCAGTTCTGTGGTCTGTGGATTCAGGTTAATCCTGCTAATTCGCCAATCTGGTGTTTAATGGAATCTTTTTCTTTTGCTCCAGTTTCACTTGTGGCTTTACCTGTCTTCGGTATATCCAGGATCTGCAAAAATATTGTGGTGAAGGCCAAATTATGTATTTGGACACAATTCCATAAACATTTTGGAATCTAAACTTTACCACTGTCAATTGCACTTTGTAAAAACCTTTTATTCCCAACTTCACTGTGTATTAATATGTTTGGAATCTGGTCTCAAAGAGGTGTAGTTAGTATTATAGATCTAGTTGTCGATGGTGTTTCTGCTTCTTTTCAACATTTAGCTGTTTAATCTTCTGGGCTCCCAATTTTTCAGATATTTTCAGATGAGGAACTTTTACAGGAAAGTATTCCATCAGACACGCCTGTCGAAATCATCATTAAAGTACCTATTACTCTAAAGATTACAATCTACATTTTAGTTTTTTCTCTTGGTTCTATGTCAGACTAGAATTTATTAATACTCTGGCTTCAGGATTTGAAAGAAGATCTCACTGATGTATGGGACTCCATTAGGGCTGCACGATTTTGAGAAAAAACCTAATTGCGGTTTTTCTGACAAATATTGCGATTTTCGATTTTTGCGTTGATACTTTTAAGTGCTTAAAACCTAAAATTATGAATAAAATATGTTGTTACTTTTACGACACAGAGGGTTAAATAAA
>JAODKE010004110.1:0-11158 GCA_026779605.1 Mormyrus hasselquistii
TCATATGATTTTTCTTTAAAAGTCATCTTTGGCTCTTTTGCAGTGTCTGTATGGAATATAATTCAAAAAGATTTTTTCTAAAGTTATTTCTATGAGACTTTCAGAATATAATATATTCAGTTGTAACTACTTATTGTACATAGGACCAATAAACTTACCAAAGGGTGTGACCGATACACATCCTTCCCGAAAGGAAAAATTATCTCGACCGGGAATTTCAATCCTGAAGCAAAATGGACCATCATCATGGTATTTAACGTCATCAATCTCTAAAGTACAGTTATCATCGCCAAGCTTTCCCAGAAGTCTTGTGCGGCCTTTAAAATTATCAGTCACTTTTGATACGTCAGCAGCATAAATGTACTCTTTAGTATTTAAATCCTCTATCTTCTGGTAAAAATGCCAAAGGCCACTTAGTCTGGAAGAGGGTTTTTGGCCACCAGGGTATCGAAAGCGACAGGGTACCACCACACACGATCCTGTCAGAGCATCTATTTTTGGCAGAACTTCTGCTTCCGAATCAGCAGAAAAGACAGGAGAACAGAAAGCTGTTCAGAAAAGAACAGAGCAAAATGCATATTTCTTAGCATTTTATTAACAAAACGTTGATCAAATGTTGTAAACATGGGTTTTTGAGAGTTTGAAGGGAAATAACATAAGCTCTGAGTATGAGTTAAATTTAAATCACCTTGCATCCAGACACAATACAGAACCAATCTTCCAGGAAAATCCATACTTATTCTGCTCATCTACTCTGGAAGTCAAAGACAAACAACATTGAACTTCAATAAAGTTTATTACTTAAAGTTTACAAGAATCATAAGAATTGTTAATTCTTTAGTGAAGCATATTCTTACCCTTTTTCTCTGAGTTCTGTGAGCAGCCCTAAAACTGCAAATGCATCGTATCAAGTCCAGAATTGGAACACATTGTTTTATAAGAAAGTTGGTCAAATTCTGACTCCACCTTAATTTGTTGTGTGGAACTGAAATCTCATGGGTTTTTCCTCTTTCCTCATTATCTCATTCATTCTTGGAAGCAATCAACAGAAGCACAGATGAGTCATACTTAGCTCATTTTTTAAGTTGAAAATTCTGCATCTAATGCAAACAGGCAGTACATTAATAGAGGGAGAGAGGTAACCTGATTGGTAAGACTGCATTTGAGTGTTTAAGCTTGATCGTACAAGGCAGTGGTTCTCAACCCAGTTCCCCAGATCCCCAGTTCACAATTTCCTCCCTCCCAGCTCCCATCACACCTGAACCAAGAAATAAAAAAACACAGAGCCAACATAGACTTGGAGGTGCTGATCCTCATCCAAGCCGCTTCACACAACATAGACTTGGAGGTGCTGATCCTCATCCAAGCCGCTTCACACTTGCCTGCAAACTGCCGCATTACACACCGGAGGGCACAGATCAATGAAGCCAACAGCAAAACAGCGCTGAGTACGAGGCGGGCAGGATGAGCGCGTCCATGTTGGAGGCCATGGTTCTCCACTGGAAAAGGGTGGATTGCCCTCTCTTGGTAAGGGATGAGTTGCTGTCTCAGGTGGATGAATTTAAGTATGTCAGGATTTTATTCACGAATGAGGGAAAAAGGGAGTATAAATTGTAAATACAGATTGGTGCAGCGTTTTCCAGTAATGCGGATACAGTACAGTTCTGTACTTACAATTTACTGGTCAATCTACATTTGTACTCCTACCTATAATTATGAGCTTTGAGTAGTGACCGAAAGAGCAAGATCAGGTACAGGTGTCAGAAATGAGTTTCCTCTGCAGGGTGTCTGGGCTCAGCCTTAGATGTTCAGGAGGGACATAAAGCAGAGCTGCTGCTCATCTGTATCGAAAGGAGCCAGTTTAGGTAGTTTGGGCATCTATCAGGGATACCTCTCACATGGCTCACTGGGGCAGACCCAGCACATGCTGGAGAGATACAGTAAAATCACTACTTCAATTTTGTTGTGATTTGTTTCAAAATTTGACTAGGTCCAGATCTTCACCCATGCAACACGACTGCAAAGGTTGAAAAAGAGCTGTCAAATATTTTTGGATCAAATGTCTGAAATTACCCTTTGTTTACTTTGCAGTGCTGCTTGAGTGTTGGGGCAATCTGTCTCAAAATTGAATCACTTCCAATTTGTCACCTCTACAGTGTGTCTGCAAGGTAAGTTTCAAATCCCAGGGAATTCACATAAATTGTAGGCCCTCCCTGTAATGTAATCCTTTTTGGATAGATGCGTTACTTTAATGCAAATCAATTATTATATCCTTTATTTAACCAGGTGAAGCCCATTGAGATTAAAAATCTCTTTTGCAAGGGAGACCTGGCCAAGATAGGCAGCTAAATTACATCAAATTAAATGTACATCATGCACAAAAAACAATAAAACTGTCCATGGGCCCTTCAGGGCTCTGTCATATCCTGCATGCCAGACCCTACTGTCTCCTCCTTAACCTGGCCCTGATGAGTCATGCCTGGTGCTTTTTACTCTTGGCTTTCTTCAGCGGTTTCCTCAGCCTCTGCTGGTCGCAGCCAGCCTACCACCTGACTCTCTGGCCGCCTGCCTGCCTCCTGACCCCAACCACACCGGATTGTGATCCAGAAGATGACCTTCTGGGAGACTTGGAGTGGGACCATCTGGGCATCACATTGAGACCCACTCTATGGGCCACAGCCTCAACCCAAGGCTTCAGCCGGCCTTGGGGCAGTCACCAGTGTCAGCTGAGGGCCAAGAGAAGGACTAGCAAGTCTCCATGTCCTGGAGAGGGAGATGGGGGCATGCTATCTGTGCTGGCCTCCCAGACTTCAATTTGCCCATGTCCCCCCCCCCGGGTGAACCTTCTACTGAGGCTTAGAGGGTAGAACCCACAGCACCTTTCAGCTCATCTCATGCAGTCCCCTCAGCACCATCCTACTCCTGTCATGCAGGCCCCTCAGCACCATCCTATTCCTGTCATGCAGTCCCTTTGGCACCTTTCTGCTCCGATCCCAATGGCTCTCTAGCTCTACTGGCCCTTGGAGGACATCAGGTCCTGCAGTCCAGTCAGGCTCCTCCTTGCCAGTGACTGGGCCCAGGAAGGTCCACATCCCAGGGTCACCACCCAGCTCCCCAGGGTCTGAAGGGCTTCCCAGACGTCCCACATTTCTGTTTATCATGGCCTTTGTTTTACCCTCGCCTGTGTTCCCTGTGGCTCCCTCTTATGTTTTGTCCCCTGTCTGTTGCCCCTCTACTTGTCCTGATGTGTGTCTTGATGGATGTCAGGTCTTGCCTCTGTTCCGTGATGCTAGTCATGCCATGTATCTTGCCCTGTATTCTTGATCCCGTCCATCTTGTGTTCTCTAGCCTTGTGTGTCTACCCTGGTATTTCATTCCATAGTCCCAGCCTTGGTGCGTGTCACGTCCCGACCTTGTTGGTGTCCCATCCAGTGTCCTGCTCCCTGGAATCCACTGATGCCTGCCATTTGTCTGTTTAGTCCCTGGTGTGGGCCCTGTTTAGTCCCTGGTGCGGCCCCTGCATACTCCTGTCCTATCTGGTGGCCTGGCCGCTCTGGTCTTGTGTGGTTTCTGTCCCCAACCTCGTGCGACTGCCTTTATGTTGCCCCTTATTCCCCTCCCCTGTTCGTCCTTTGGGGGCTGGGGGGTGGGGGGGGGTGGGGGTTGTGTTACATCCTCCTTGTCATGTACACCTAACCCTCCTGACTTGACCGTATTGAGCCGTACCTGTATCTATTTGTCTTGTCAGCCCCAGTCTAGTCATTGACATCGCTCTTCCCACCTGCCCAAGTCATCCCCCATGTTTATCTTGTCTGCAACAAGTTTAATAATAATAGAAATTCATCGATTCCTGTGGGGGAAATTTTTTTTTTACGCGAAGGGCTGCCACCAGTTGACGCACCCAGGGAGCTGGGGGTTAAGTGTCAGCAGACATGCTGAGGCTGGGTTTGAACCTGAGACCTTGTGATTACAAGCACACAGGCTTAGTCTACTGAGCCACATGCTGCCCCCATGGCTGGATGCAGCAAGCCAGTGGCTGGACTGGCGGCAAGTGATGGGCAGCCCACAAGAATTGAAGCAATAGGTTGAGCTGTTACGGATCCCGGCGGTTCGGGGGCGAGAACTTGGCGTGGTGCAGGCAGAAAAGCGGCTCAATAACACAAAACAGGGTTTATTTAACAGAATAAAAAAAGCACAGGAAAAGACTGACAAAAACAAAGGCCCAGGGGGGGTCAAAAGTAAACAAAGAGTAACTACAAAAACTGGGCAGGTAACGTCTAACACCAGGAATCACAATCAAGCACAAACAACAGAACCATCAGAACCATCCAACTATCGAACAACCACCACTGTGGAACTGTACAGAAGCAGGGACTGAAACACTGAGGAGTAACGAGACTAACACAGGACAGGTGAGGATAATTAACAAAGACCGGGAAAACGGGGACAGATGGAACTAATAAACTCAAAGGAACTAAAACAGGGAAACTAAGAACTAACCAAGGGAACAGAAACTAAAATTGGAGAATTACAGACAGGTAAAAACATGTGCGCAAGCAAAGTCACAAGGAACAAAATCAAATACAAAATCAGACACAAGAACTAGAAAAACTCAAATGTAACACTAGGGAGCAAAATACAAAAACAGAGGAGGCAGGATCTGAACACGGGACAAGGATCACAGGCCACCACATGCTCAACACGTTGAACCACATGGCCAATCAGGTAACAGGAGAGAACAAAGACTAACATGAAGGACGGAATGATCAGCAACGCCTGCTGGCCAAACGGGGAAGGGACACAGAGTGGGACCACAGGGGCTGCCCCTGACATGAGCGGCCTCCTCAGGCCTGAAGCCTGGAGCACAGCACTTGTGCAGACAGAGCTGGGAGATACATCCAGAATCCATAACATTTATGATTTATGGACGTGTCCAAATCCATTTTGCTATTTTGACGCCAGAAAAAACATACTATGTGTCAGTGCAAGGTGAAAAAAGGTCTCTCTTAGTTATTCAGAGATGTGTTTTGGGCATAACAAGGAATAAAGCCATCAGAATGGCACGTTACCAAAACTAGTGAACACTCAACTAATCCAAGAAGCCAAACTAAAAATGCTTAATTTAAAATTCACTAGCACATCCAATCAGATTTGTGTGATAGGCCTTGATTGGTATGAATTGCAGAGTGCACTGCATGCTTTATTTAAACCTATACCTGATGTAGGGTTGAGACTGAGCTGGGATGGTAAAAATTAGGTCATGGTGTGAAAAAGGTTGAAAACCACAGGTTTAAAGCATGGTCTTCCTTATCTGGGGGAGACAAAATTGTGATTCTTATTTCAGCTTCATTTTACTTACAAATTATTCTAGAAAGAAAATGAGATGCATAAGTTAAGAACTATTGTAGAGCTTGATGAGAGATATCTTTTGAAATTTAAAGGGAGGGTCATATGACATTTTTAATGTTTTTTTTCTCTGGAGAAAATAACAATTTTTTTGACTTATATGAACAGCAAACAACAAAAAAAAAAACAAATGACAACCAATATAAGAAAATAATCAACAATTGCAGGCCAAGTAGAACGTCTGGACAGGATGTTATTTCTCAGCTAACATAAAAAACCACCCCAGATCATATTTTTACATCAGTGGCTGAGACTGTTACAATAAGGAACTGAAACTTGCTGCACTGAAAGAAAATAAGATAAATCACATATGGACCGGAAATACCATCCGTGTGACATTTTATACAGCGTTAGTGCAATTATTTATGGCAGGAGTGTACAAAGCTCTTCAATAGCATGAAAATAAAACAAAAATATGTTGCTGCAACCACCTGATGATTGACGATGATTACGCCCCCCGACTTGCGAGTGACTATCTCACATTGCATATTGTCTTTATGAATATGGAACAGAAATATGTAGTGATGCACATCGTTTATCATATCAGTATTAGTCGATATTTGTTAAAAATCAAGATCCCTGTTAAAAATCAAGATACCAGTCCAATATGTCAGTCTTGGCCAATATTGCCAGGCGATATTTAATCTATATCAATATTCAAAATTTCGAACACAAGAGCTGAAATAACGAAGATGATTACATTAAGCAATCAGGACAAGGGATATTGTCAGTTCATTCCATATGTTTATTATGTAGTATATGTAGTAGTAAAATATGTAAAATTATGTAGTATGTAGTATATGTAGTAGTAAAATAGTTGATATTTATTATGACT
Source organism: Mormyrus hasselquistii (assembly GCA_026779605.1). Taxonomy (NCBI): domain Eukaryota; kingdom Metazoa; phylum Chordata; class Actinopteri; order Osteoglossiformes; family Mormyridae; genus Mormyrus; species Mormyrus hasselquistii. The sequence continues at coordinate 6,242 of JAODKE010004110.1, forward strand.
TGCACTTTTTCCACCACCCACTGTCCATATTACATACTGTGTATGGGTGTACATAGGCAATACTGTTGTATTTAGTGTTTTATTTATTTAATTATTTTTTTTTGTATTCTTATTCTTGTATTTTTTATATTCTTGGTATTACTCTTGTACTCTTTTCTTGCTATCTGTCTTGAGCTGTGGTAACGCACAAATTTCCCCACTGTGGGATCAATAAAGTCCTATCTTATCTCATCTTATCTTATCATCCGTTATTAAATCTGGCCAACAGGTCGATCTTTGACAGCAGAACAGAACTCATTTCCAAATGCAAGAAATGCTAAACATAAACTTTAACCCCATCTACTCTTTACAGTATAACACCCATTTGCTGTCACCTCTTCCTCTCACATGGTGTAAAGCAGTCCTGTCATATGTTGGTTTGATGCAATGGATCTCCCTGCTAATGAAAACATGGCAGAACCTGTGTCATGTAACGATGAGTGAAATTCAGCCACCGACTACAGCTTTTAACTTCCTTTTTCTGCTGAATGATTTCTGCAGAAAAGCAGCCCCATTCTGTGCTCAGTATTGCCTTCTTGCACTGCCAAAAATAAACTAAGCGGCTGCAAGGCTCACACATTGTATGCAGAAATATGATTCAGGTTTCAAAATCACAGGAGTAAATAATGCAGTTGGTCTGTGCTTGTTTGCTCTGTGTAGTGAGCAGATCACCAAACTTTCCCTCAGAATTGTTTTATTGTTATGCATGATGTCACATACTGTATGGAACACGGAAGCAGGTGAAACAAAAAAAATGTACGTTTTCAGAGTTGCCAAATCTCAAGCATCTGGCGAATGGCTGGCATGACACTCACGCTTTCAGACTCAAACCTATGTGATACCATTATAAACTTTAAATTAGATACGTTAAAAGTGTATTTACACAGTTAAATATAAAAGCAGACTATTTACAAGGTAAGAACTGTTACATGTGTGCAGACATCTCGAATAGAAAATCTCACTCCAGTCATTCTGCTCTTCTATTATGGCAAAGACACCTGTCGGTGAATAAAGAGAACTTCATCAAAGTGCCCTCTTAAGTTGTCCCCTAAAGTTATGTGTGTAATGAAGAAACTGCACAACACCCAGTGGTCTGCATAGGGCTACAAATACACACATGTACTCATACAAGGGATAATGATTTATTATTATTATTTTTGGGTTTTATTATTTTCTTTTTATTTTATTAATGTTTTTTTTTATTATTTCTCTCTCTTTTTTACTATATAAATGCGAAGTGTACCATATGGCACAATGACCACAGGGTACACAACATCCTTTACCAAGCAATACACACTGACTGCATATGCCACTACAGGGGTGGGCACTCTTATCCAGAAAGGGCCGCTGTGTTTGCAGTTTTTTTTTGGGATAACAAGTCGATCAGTTGCTCAAACCCAGTTGTGCGAACTCTTCAGTCGATCGGTCCTCTACGTTTTACCCTAAGCACAGAGTTACAGAGAAAAGCTGCGTGCCTAACGGCCCATTCTGGATAACATTAGCCAGCTCTATGCTAATCAATACTTTGCAGTCTGATAATTGTCCCTATTGCTCTCTAGACAGTTACCGTAATTATGACCAGAGACTCACACAACGATTACGTTTCAAACTACATTTTCAGACAACTTCACATTACATGTGATCGTAGAGCTAAATTATTCCTTATTAAGTTTTAAAGATTATTACATTTCTTACACTGTGACTATACCCTTATTAGACTGCATTTTCCACCAGCACTGACATATTTACCCGGAACTAAGATTCTATCTGCAGCCTGCGAGAGAGAACGAGGGGACAGGAATGTAGCATGTGACACTATTATTTTATTATTCATTTTATTTGTATCTCATTGCTTTGTCGTCTCTTTTTGAGTCTCCGGTTTTCTTATTTGCGCTTCCTATTCTAAAGCACTTTGTGACCAGTGTCTGTCAAAAGTGGGACACAAGAAGACATTGACAAAGGCGCAAAACAAGAAATCATGACACGAATACGTAACTAACCAAGGATATGCAAAGCAACACAAATGTCAAATAATAAACATAGTTGAGGCTGGGCTCTGGTCAGTCTTGAACCCACAACCTTGACAACACAGCCACCCACTCAGCCTATTGATCCTCTGGGGTCGAGGGGTAGGAAACACACTTTCACTGACTGGGACATCGTCGCACATTTCATTCAATATCATAAACTTAATTCATGGTAAATAAATTATTTCTTATCTGTTTTGGCATTAAACTCATCTTAATCTTAGTGTACTTTGTAAATGTCAGATTTATGTGAAGTTTGTAATTCAACATCAAAGTATAGACATTGCAAAACGCAGTTTGGAACATTATAAAAGTACATAGTAAGCAATGGTGGAAGTTTGTTTTGATCCCAGATATCTGATCACCAGTCTTGGCTACATGAAAATGACTAAATGGTGTAGTTGCAACATTCAGTTGGATCGGCGTTTTTTTCATGTTTCTACCATAAGATTTCAGAGTTATGAACTGAAATACGACCCGAGAGGGTTTAACCACGTGGCAGGTCAGAGAACAGAAGAACACATTAGGAGCTATGAACACGGGGTGGCCAGCGACACCTGCTGGCCAAATAGAGGACAGACACAGAATAGGGATTGATCCTGATAGCGTATGATATATCGTACTTGTTTTAAGACGTGAGGGGGATATAGGGCTCTCCAAGGAATAAACAGGCACACTTAGGTTATAACGCTTTATTAGAAGTAATACAAAATAACCTTGCATTAAAATCAATACCAAAATATTGGATCAAAGGCAATGCAAAATAATCCCGTATCACAAGTGATATCCAATAATATTATATATCATTAACAATAATAAAACTGCCAATACCAGAGATTATAGGCATGTATAAAAAGTGATTGAAACATGTATACATAGAAAGTGCAAATTGATATTATTGTTATTGTGATTATAAGTAATACCATCAATGATTGAATCAATACACAGACACTGCAAAGCTCTTCACACTCGTGTCATCATCACCTACCCTCACTCTTAGACTGGGGAGCCTTTTCAGTCCTGGCAGGAGACCAACATGTGAGTCCCGAGAAAGTGCCGGGCGATGCGTGCTCTATCCCACGGCTAAACTCAGACCAGTACTGAGATCTCCCCCTTCCTTTAAACTAGTTTTAGGCACTGCGTGCGGACAGAGGATGAGCTGGCCAGGCTCACCCCTCCTCTCAAGGCATGGTGTTTGTCCAATTCCCAATTTTGTCTGAATAAGCACCTTCGTAGTTTCAGTCAGAGGTGATAAGACAAGTTTCTATAATCAATACGCCCGATTGCCCCCCCCCCCCCCCGTTGGTGGGGGGGACGGCCTTCGCCCACTGACCATTAGGGGGGGTTTTAATCAAAGATAAATATACAAGTAACTGGGGGACAATGCTTTTCCTTCCCCTCTGCTGTTGAGCACGGCTTCAATCAACATAGGAATGAGCAGTTTTTCTCTTTCCCTTTGAAGACTCTTCACATGAGAAGACAAGGCAGGTGTCTCTATACCGACCAGCGGTGCGCAAAACATATTGAGCAACACCCTTTCCTCTGCAAGCCCCTCTAAAACCCAGCACCCCTGGTAGGCGGCCTTGAGTAGGGTGAGCATCCCAGAACAAGGATTCTTTCCCATGAGATAAGGATACTCTGAAACTAGTCCTTTGTGAAAAATAAGTTATTTAAGTGATCAGTAAGGGAAAAACAAGCTTTTACAGTGTAACCTTAATACAATAATATTATAGGTGAATCATGGACGACGTGTTTGAATCTCAGGATGATCAGTCCATACACGATCAGAATCACTCAATATCTCAATCACCTCATATGTCTGACAGTGACAGGATAATGATTAGTTCTAGGCAATGTAGTCGTCCAGAGATTCGTCCTAATACAACAGTCATAATCAGTTTCACCCGAACTCTTTAAATCCCTCCTAGGCAGGTTTGTGAGAAGTTTATGTAACTGTTATATAACTGTTTTTTGCTTTATAAATACCCCAATATTTATTACAACAAAATAATACCCTGCTGCGCTAGTATATTATACAAAATACTTTTTTGTCAAGCCATCCTGATCTTATTGTATTTTTTTTTCCGCCCAGATCACAATTTAAGTTCGGCTCTTCCATTTGTCCATGCATCCATATATTTTTTTTTTTACTTAATTTTTTGTTTTCTGACTTTGAAACTTTATTTCAAGTTGACGATTGTACTGTTTCAGAGGCAGGCTATTTACATAACCAGTCGACAAAGAAAGTGTGTTGAATTTCACCCTGAAGTACCAAAAAAGTACCCCAGCAGTCAACACATTTGGTACTGGTACTCAGTGGGAAAGGGAAAGCACCAAAAATACAGTACTGGGTGTAGTGGGAAACCACCCTTTGATCCAACTCAAACCAAACCAGCTCCATGTGGTTTAGGTCACAGGATTGTGGGGACCCGGTCATTGGCTGCAGTACTCCATCTTTTTCTTGATCACAGGATAACACTTACTACATAACCACAAAGTGTGCTTAGGGTCATTCTCCTGCTGAAAACATTCAGTGGGTGTGTCCAGAAGGGTGTTGTATATGCTAAGTCAGTCTGGTCAGTGTCGCAGTACAGGACACGTCCTGAAAAGGATGCCAGTCCATTACAGAGCACATAGACTCACTCATAATCATACTCTATGGGCAATTTAAAAACCCCAAACAGCAATAAGTGCATGTTCACGGATTGTACAGTAGTAGGAAACTGTAGTATCTGAGGAACCACCAAACCTCAAGGAAACCATGCAAACTCCACACACACACAGAACTAGAATACAGTAAATGAATGATATGCAAATAACTTATACAGAAAATCATATGAAATATGATATA
>JAODKE010004111.1:0-11148 GCA_026779605.1 Mormyrus hasselquistii
CTGCCACATGTCCTGTCACATGTCCACAGACAGCTGGGAGAGTTTAACCTGTAAAAGCTCAGGATCAATGGTATTAAAAGCTGAGGTGTCAAGATGCCCTAGTACAGAGCACAGGGCCAGGGAAACATCATCCACAGACCTGGTAGCCCTGTATGCACACTGATAGCCATTTTGTGGATAGGGATGAGGACTTGAAATGTGGGAATAGAGCATAAATTCTGTGATTTATTAGAAATGTCAGTAAAGACATTTGCCTCAGGGTAAATGTTGATACCTAGCAGGGCCAGCTGAACTTCTCATTTTTTGTTTGGAAAAGAGCCTGCAGGCATCCAGTTCACAGATAGTGAAGGCGGGGTTGTGGGGGGCAAAGGGGAATTGAAAGCAGAGAAGTGGAGTCGTCTTCCTGCAGTTGCAGATGAACTGTCTTGAGTTTGAAGGGGAGAATGGTTGGCAAACAAAGGCTGGGAATTGTCCTATGTAATCTGAAATTTTTAACAGAACTTATTCGGTTCATTGGAGAGCTGGCTGTTGTCTGTGAGATGGCTGGGATTTCTCACCTATGCTTAGTGATTCTCGTATGGTTTTCCAGACTGATGTTAAGTCGTCAGCATGTAGTTGGTTCCTCCGCTTATCTAAATGCCTTTATTTAGCTGCTTTAATTCCCTTCTCTAAAACCATGGCTTGTCATTACTGTACCTCACCCATTGCTTTACTGGGATGCATATCTCTCCACAGAAGCTGATGTACAATGACATATTAATATTTTCATCCAGCACGTCAGATTCTTCCTGGAATACATCCCAGTCTGTGATGTCAAAGCAACTGTGTAAGTCCTCCATGGCTCGACTAGTCCACCATTTCACTTTTGTAATCATGGGCTTGTTGGTTTTTAATTTCTGTCTTTAAGTTAGAATCAAATGAATGAATCTATGATCAGAATTCTTAAAACATGCTCACACCACAATGTAATAAGCATCTTTAATTGCCCCCTCCATGAATCACCACCTTACCATGGTGATCATAAGAGCTATGTTGTTTGGGGTAATTGCTCCTGGTAGGGTATCTCAAGGCAAATTGGTCCTTGGTGAGTGGTCAGACTAAGTGTGGTTCATGAAGAACATCTGCTGGAGGCCCCTGTTTGTGAAGTCTTTAACTCACACCTGCGACAGAACTTCTACTCAAGCCTGAATGCGCCATGTTCTGGGACTCCATTGCTGAGGTGGAGTTGTGTGGAGTGTGGAGCTGTGGTTGTAAGGTTGTTGGTGCCTTTTGTGGTGTTAATCCCCAAACCTGGTGGTTGACACCAGCGGTAAAGGGAGCTGTCAAGCTGAAGAAGGGGTCCTTCCGAGCTTGAAGAAGTGAGAAAGTGGTTTTGATGGTAGCTGAGGCATAAACTCCGGTGTGGGAGGAGTTTGGTGAGGCTATGGAGAAGAACTTTCGTACTGCTTAGAAAAGGTTCTGGTAAACCATCAGGCGGCTTTGGGGGGAAGGAAGCAGGGCTTTACCGATGCTGTTTACATTGGGAAAGGAGAACTATTAACCTTAACTGAGGATGTAATCAGGCAGGAAGGAATATTTTGAGGATCTTCTAAATCCCATTAAAGTACCTTCATTGGAAGAAGTAGAGCTGGAGGACTCAGAGGGGGATTTGCTCATCTATAGGGCTAAGGTCACTGAAGTAGTCAAAACTCTGGGGTAAGGCTCCAGGGGTAGATGAGATTCACCTTGAGTTCTTGAAGGCTCTTGCTATTAGCCTGACTTGCCCGACACACCAATTCAGCATTGCGTGGATGTTAGGGGCAGTACCTATGAATTGGCAGACTGGGGTGGTGGTCCCAATTTTTAAGAAAGGGGACCGAAGGATGTGTCCCAGCTACAGGGGGATCACACTCCTCAGCCCCCCTGAGAACGTTTATGCCGGGGTACTAGAGTGGAGGGTCCATCCGTTGGTCGAACCTCAGATCGAGGAGAAACAATGCACATCCTGTCCTGGCCGTGGAACACTGGACCACCTCTTCATCCTCCCAAGGATACTGGAGGGTTCACGGGAGCATGCCTAACCAGTCTACATATGCTTTGTGAACTTTAGGCATATGATCGTGTCCCTCAGTGGGTCCTGTGGGGGGGTGCTTCAGGAGTATGGGGTACAGGATCTGTTGTTATAAGGCATCAGGTCCCTGTACAAATGGACCGAGACAGAATATCTAGACATAGCGAAGTAGCAGAGTGGGTCCAGTTTAGTTGCCTCAGGATTGCATCTTGTTTTTTGTGGATGATGTGGTGCTGATGGTGTCATCAACTGGTGACCTACAGCATGCATTGGGGCGGTTTGCAGCTCCAATCTGAGGCCATTGTTCTCGACCAGAAAAGGGTGGATTGCCTTCTCCTGGTGGGGAATTGGGAGTCGCTGCCCCAAGTGGAGGAATTTAAGTATCTCAGGGTCTTGTTCACGAAAGAGTGAAAAAGGGAGTCGGAGATTGACAGGTGGATCTGTGCATCATCAGCAGTAATGAAGACCTTGGACCATTCTGTTGTGGTGAAGAGAGAGCTGAGCTGAAAGACAAAACTTTCAATTTACCAGTCGATCTACATTCCATCCCTCGCATATGGTCATGAGCTCTGGGTAGTGACTGAAAGAATGAGATTGCAAATACAAGTGGCAGAAATGAGTGTCTGGGCACAGCCTAAAAGATAGGGTGAGGAGCTTGGATATTCGGGAAAGGCTCAAAGTAGAGCTGCTGCTCCTCTGCATCAAAAGGAGCCAGTTGAAGTGGTTTGGGCATCTATCTAGCATGCCTACTGGACAGCTCCCTAGGGAGTTGTTTCAGGCTTGTCCAACCAGGAGGAGGCACCAGGGCGGACCCAGGACACGCTGGAGAGATTATATACGGGATCCTCTGCACATAAGGCACACAAGCAATCCTGAGCACCGGCCTTTGGATTAACTTCAGCACAGATTGAGGACCCGTTGTGAGGATCTCCATAAAATTCAAGGGTTCAGGAAGAAATTCAGTAATGAAAAATTGCAGGTTATTGTCTTTGAAGGTCAGCAGCTGTTCTCTGAGCCAGGTTATGAGATTGGACTTGATACTCGCAACATAAATGGACAAAAACAGCAACACACCACACCAGCCATTCCTGGTGCCATCTTGATCTCAGCCTCTGATCAATCTCTCCACTAATGGAAACAAGGCAGAGGTCATGTCATGGAAGAATAAGATTTATATGAAACTTTGACTTTAAATTTAGATTGAGATTTAGTTCGAGATCACATGGGAGAATGAATCAAGACTGACATTCAGCCCTAGAATGAGATTGCATAGGGGTAAGAATTGAGATCCAGATTCAGCCCTAGAATGAGATTACATAGGGGAATAAATCTAGATCACAATGCAAAAATAAATAATCATGCAGCCCTACTTCGCACTTGTAAATGCAGCAAATATTGTGTTCAATATTCTGATTCACCTGTCTGTCTGATGAGCTCCATACAACCACTTGGAGTGCAGGGGATGAAGCAGCTCCTTAAGTCTCCACGGGACAGTTTCCCAGCATTGATATGGGTCAGGCTCACATACATACACACAGAGCACAAATACACAACAGACAGGCACAGTGTGAGACTGGCATCATGTCAGAAGAAAGTCGTGCTGTAACATGGGCTTTCTTGTGAAAATACATGCTATGCACACATTCCTAATGAGGTAATGATTCCCTATGTTATTACCCATAGGGATACTGTTTCCTTTTAGCCTCATGCCTTGTCATATTAAGAGATGTGGATGGGTAAATCAAAATGGAGTGGCTTTCTATTGACAAGCATGTTAAAATTCAGAAGATGTTCTGGTGAAGGTGGGAAATGTTCACCCATCTACGTCTTTCTCTGGGTTAACAGCATTGATGACCTTTTCAGTATCTATGGGATTAATGGAGTCTAGGGGTAGCTGCACAATCAAGCCATGGACTAAGGGGTTTCTGTTGACAACAGAGATGCCACGGAGGACCTGGGGGAGGAGAAAAGGAATCAGTAAGGACGTGAAGGAGACTGAGACACAGAGACACAACCATTCCTGTTGGAGTCAGCCAGAGCACTGCAGTATCAGCAAAAGCCATAGAGGCCGGTTACTATGAGGAGATTTAAAGAGAGATGCCAAACAGAGCAGACACAGTACGCATGGCTGCAGTCCCCAGAACATGCTTATACTGTAGGCAGACCTGGTATGCTCCATGAATTGTTTTAGCTTATTTAAAATATTTGGACATAGCTATTTTATTTTTATTTTAACAGCACAGTATTCCCCGTGTATCTGCATGTGACATGTTCCAAGACCTACCACAGCTAACCTAAAATGCTGATAACAGCGAGCAATCCACACACCCCATACATAATGTTCTTTTCATGTACTTACATATGGTTGATGAATTACACATAGTTAGACATAACTAATATTAAATACAGTAATAAAAACATACACTGTACATTATATAGTACTGTAGAGTACTGTATTCTTGAATGAAATTATGATATTTTGGTCTAATTCTCAACGGATGACAGAGCAATGAAAACGCTTTTGATACATTTTAATAACAGACGCTGTGGTATTTTAATTGACAATGAATTTTATAATTTTTCATAATAATTTAATGATTCAATCAAAATCAACAGAAATTATATTTTCCTCTATGGAAAAACAATAAGTTAAAGAATTCTTGTGTAACGTTTGACGGCTTGTATAATGCACTTCAATCACCCTCACTTCATTTCTATTGGATTAGGACCGGGGTTTTGGTTTACATAAACATCCATTTCTTCTTTCTGTTTTATGGATTTGCTTGTCATGTGGCCAGATCTAATTATGTTTCAGAGTTCTGACAGAAGCCTGAGAGTACTGAAGCCCCGGATTCTGCTTGAGTACTCCCTGGAACAATGTGGAATTCATGGATTGCTCTGTGATCCATGGATTACTCGTCCTGGTTATCAGGGAAGAGTAAAAATCTATTGATGGGATGACTTAATCATTCAGTAGATTCTGGTACTAAGCTGACTTCATTTTATTGTTGCATAATGTTGTTGAGCTGTAGTAATGATTAAATCATTGACTGATCATTGAATTATTTTTTAATGCAAAAGGAGGCCGTTTTTTGGCTTTTTTGTATTTTGATGAAATATCCCTAACTCTGTCCAAAGTACCCTGTTCCAGTAGTCCTATTTTTCACATTTCATATTTGTCTAGCAACCTTCTGTCATGCATTTATATTCTTTTTTACTCAGTAGAGGCATCCTTCTCGCAGTTCTGCCATATAGGGGAAATTCCTGCCCATTGACAATTGTTAGAATAACCTGGTATTGATGCCGTATCAGTGGTTGGAATTTTTCTCCATTTGTATTAGATAACTGCAAGTGATTATAAGTATATAATCCTTCCCAGATGCATAGGCATCAACAATCTTTTTTTAGGGGTCAAGATCCCCCAATTCAACTTAACCAAAATCAGAGCAAATCAGATTCATATAAAGCAGGGCCTTATAAGTTTATGGCAGAGCAGGTTTGTATAAGTGAGGCCCTATAAGTTAATGGCGGAGTAGGTTTATATAAAAGCAGGGCCCTATTCTTTAATGGAGAGCAGGTTTATATAAAAGCAGGGCACTATAAATTAATGGCAGAGCAGGTTTATATAAAAGCAGGACCCTATAAGTTAATTACAGCAAGTTTATATGAAGTGCAATGCAGTATGAAGACTATGAACAAGTGGTAAATGTGCAATGGCAAGTCATTTCTACCCACATCATCTTCGGTGGCAGTCTTTGGCAGCCTCAAATGGTTTGCACTGATTCCAATCTTTGGGAGAATGAAGAAAATTAAAGTGCAGAAAAAAACCCAAAGAACAAACTATTGAATTTAATGCTCCTGTCAGTTACTGGGAAATACCTCTGCTGCAGCCTTCAGCTTCATCCTGATGTAGAGGTTGGAGTCTTCCCTATCACCCACCTGTAACCCATGTGCAGTAAATAATAACCTAGCTACCTCTGGACCAACTCGTATTCAGGGAATATCGGTCTGCAGTATTTCAGACCATGTCTACTGACAGTAACTCACAATATCCCTTCTGAAGTGTACATAATCCCTTCTGTGTAAATAATTGCACAGAAAAACAAAAAGCAGAAACTGTGAAATAATCCATCCATCCAATTGTGTTCTAACCGCTTATCATGGTCAGGGTCACAGGGAATATGAAATGATGAATACCATATTTGAGAGGATATAGCCAGTGCCGGTCAAAGCCCATGTGAAACCCTATGCTCCACCGCCCTCCAGTGCTAAGTCATCATCCTCTCAGTAGATGCCTAATGGATTGGCTGGCAATATATAACCCAGATTGACTAACCTGTAGCATCACCAGACCAGGCCTGAACCCTGAGTACTGAATCTTCATCTGGTCCACATCCCTCCTCAGTCTCTGCCGTATCTCCCTGGAGACACAGTGACATGCTTTTCAGCAACCAGGAGACATTATCTGAGCTTGCAGCGCTTATTGCAGGGCACAGTGTCCCTCAGGCTTACAGGGAGGCCTTCTGTCCTGAGAGCACCACTGCCATGGACTGCTGGCTTCTGCAGCATCCTGAAACTCGCCACAGCATCCAGAGAGTGAGGTAAACCATAGCTAGACAGCTGAGGACAGCACAGCTTCTATAATTTACAAAAAAAGATTAACCAGTGAACAGCAGTTAGCAGGTGGTGTTGTGGTGTTCTTATACAGGAGTACAAGTTTTGTTAGATGTGTCTGAATGTTTCTATTGGGAGATGGAAAGTTCCTGCCTCCAGACATTGCATAATGCACTGATACAGGTTTATTGGTACAGCTGGGGAGGTTTCCACCATTATCTTATCATGTTTTCTGAAATTTTACAGAGTAATTAGAAAACTTTGGCAAAGCGGTGAGTTTAGCACTGGTCAAAAAAGATGGGCGGCGAGAGAGGGGTTAAATAGAAACTACAAAGGTGGGCTTTCAATTCACGTGAACCTTATATCCCATGGAATTAAAGCGGGCAGATGTGTAACATGTGCAACGTGAGCTAATTTTTCATTTTGCATGGGTTTTCGGTGGCAGCGTAGGGCCCAGTGGTCTAAGCCTCTTTGCCTGTGATCAGAAGGTCTCCGGTACAGGCTTGGCCCTCATCATATCTGTGGGTCCTTGAGTGAGGCCCTATACCCCCAGCTCTCTAGGTGCTGATGTGGGTGGCTGCCCTTCATGGCCAACTTATGCCTACAGTGAATTTCCCCATGTGCATCAATAAAAAAGTGTCTATTATTATTATTGTTAATAACGTTTCTTGTGAAAGGAGATCTCTTCCCAGTTCTTGGTTCCTGGTTCACGCTTCCTATAAAGCTGCTTCTGATTCTTCAGGGTCACTCTACACTTACAGTAACTAAGCATGCCCTGCCCCAAGCACAAGATGAGACATAGCAACATTTAACAGAAATGTGTAAAGAATTTAAAAAATACTCCATATTATAAGCACAAACTTTTAGCTTATAAAGAAGTAGAGGCACGCCTAAGCAGAACAAGTACAGCTATTTTAGCCCCAAGTTTTTAAAAATGAGAAAAAGCCATAATCAGTTTACCAGTTTATTTCAATGTAAATTAGAAAAAGTATTTCACCAAACGCGAAGATCCATCGATAGTGACTCTGCAATGGAGCGAACCTGACATGCTGCCGGCCTGTTGAATACTTGCGCGTCAAATGATTGCTCTGTGGGGCAGCACTTAGCGCAGGCGTACACACACAGACATCCCATTACAAAATGGCGGCGACAGCGGAGCGTCTGTTATTTCAAATAAACCCCTTAACCATAACGTTTTTAAGTAACAAAGCACTTTTCTGTCAATAATAAAGTGCCCTAAGCATTTCGACAGCAAGAATCAAGGAATGATGCAGGGTAATCCTTGTTAAAATGAACGCATGCGCTCTCTCTCTTTGCCTGGCGTCATCCTTTGCAGGCATCGTGGATGGAGTTTATCTGGCTAGTTGGAAAGATCATGAAATGCCATTAAGTGCTGCTGTTTCGCCTGCTTTATTACAGCTGCAGTCTGGATTGCCTGCCCTACAGTTGCTGCTGCTTTGCCTCTTTGATTGTATTGCGAATGACTGGTGGATTGTAATTCCCTGTTAACTGGTTTTTCCAGGTTTTATTGTTTTAAAGTAAGGGTTTTTATTATGTTTGTGTGGTAAGATTTTTCTGGGTGGGTACGCCACTAGGGAGGAAGGGAATTTTGTGGTGGCATTGTGTTGTGTGCAGCAACAGGGCACCGGTATGTGTGCGTGGGAGTTGTAGTGCTTTTTCTTCCAGGATGCCATCTTCTGCTTAACCTTCTATCCTGTGTGGACCAACCCAGCGGTTTTCTTCTGTAGTGTGGATTACTTTTTATTGTGATTTATCAGTAAAAGATTTGTAAGTAGAGTCACGTCTCCTGTTACCCTGTATAACGGACCTGAATGCCTTATTGGAGTTTTATTTAGTTCAGGAACTATTTCCCTGGGCGCAATTCCCAGGGTGGCATTAAATTTCTTAGCAAAATAGCAAAATAACAGTTACTACAAAACTCTGTCGGCTAGAGAAAATTACAACTGTTTTGCAGGCCAACCCTTGAGTGCGCACTTGTGCGTGTACCCGTGGCTTTGCGGCGCTTGTGGGGTGTTCGCCTTACTTCTGTAGTTAAGGCTGAATTTTTATACTAATTTAACAAATACAGTTAAAGTTTTTTATACCTTTAAACATTAACAAAACAGTTAATGTCTTTCGTAGCTGAACCCCGTTCCCCCCCCTGCGACCATTATAGCTGTCTGGCAAGTGAAACAATGCTAGACCGTATAATTTCACCCTAAAAACATACTGGCTACGCTTTTACTGACATAAATTAGCACATTTGCTTATAACAAAACACCGCTATTGTTTTTACCATTTAAAAACACAATACCCTCATCTCTATAGCTAGAAAAGATTGACGAGCCCCAGAGCATGGTTAAAATTATGCAGCTAAAAGTTTTATTATCCTTAAAACGCATTTAAACCAGTACATTAATAAGCATCTGTAATGTATTTTTTTCTTTTAAAGACTAATGCCTCCCGTTTTGCTGGCATGTACTGATCGTATATGCTATGGCTACAGGTGGCCATGTTGCTTCAGCAGGCTCGCCCCCCAGAAAACATTGCTCACGACATAGTAGTAGGCATTTGTCGCCTGACATGTCTAAACATGTTGCCTTTGTTTTTACTGACATAAAATAGCACATTTGCTTAAAATGACACGTTAACAAACAGCTATTTTTTATTTTTACCATTTAAAACCGCCAGACCCTCTTTCGTCTCTAGCTAGAAAAGATTGATGCGCCCAGAGCACCCTTAAAATGCATTTAAAATGATTCATTAATAAACACCTGTATTTGTAATGTATTTTATTCTTTTAAAGTCTATTGACCCTGCTTTGGTGCCATATGGTTTTGCATTGTAGGTCTTAGGAGAGGCTATCAGTATGTTACATCTACCTAGCAATTAATTCTAAATGCTAAAGCTTACTAGTTCCTATTAATTGTAATTAAATAATAATGTCCACCTTCTTTTAAATAATAAAAAAGCAATATCCTAAATTCTTGGCCGTTGGTGACCTGGGCTATAAGGAAAAACACACTTCTGTTGCTATATTCCGCACGCGTGCGGGTAATATGCTTGAATTCTTTATTAATTATCATTGGTCAAATGCTTTATAACACATTTTATACTTACAGTAAAACTGGTCTAAGTCGACACTCACGGGACCAGCTTAAAATTGATGACTTAGAGAATTGATGAGATAGACATGTCGCCAAAGTGTCGACTTATGTCTATCTCGCCGTTTTGTCGACTAGTAAATATAACTTGCCGTTTTGCCGACTTATGTCTATCTGGCCATTTTTCCGACTAGTAAATATAACACCATACTTCTACTATACACGCGAGACTTAAGACCAGGGAGCGACTAGTGCGATAGGTGGGGATTCCCCATTTCTACATTGCCGTGGTGACAAGCAGGCGGTGTGAAGCAGGTGGCGGGAATGCAGCGATTGAGGTGTCAACTTACAGGTAGGAAAATCCATTCATTTGTGTTGTTCGGGACTGGGATTTAGGTGAAGACTAAGGGAATTTGACGACTTACAAGCGGCGATTTACACAAGGAATTTTAAAGGAAACGTCATTAGGAAAAATCTGGACTTTTGCTTGAGCGTTGACTTGTGCACATTAACGAGTTACAAGCCTGCGACTTAGACCAGTTTTACTGTATTTTAAAATAAGAATTCTACTAAGGTTTTTAAAATGCTTTTGATATATGTTGATACATGCTGTTCACTGGCTTCTACAGCAATTAAATACAAAAATGTTTGTCCAGGCGACCCCCCATGCACCCACTGACCGACCGAGACATTGGCTCGAGGCCTGTACACTTTGTCATAATCATGTTGCAAGAATGTTACTATCAATGCTTACCCTGTCTCGCCAGCTCGCGCTGTGCCCATGTTATCACCATTAGAAAAAATGCCAGCAGTTGGTTCAAAAATATAATTTTTTCCCTGATAGATTCGAGATGCATGGGATCGGTTACCCATAGTTCACTGCTTCCGCTGTCTCGTTTGCGAGGCGTCCATGTTGGGTTAGGCCGAGGGTCCCATCGCTGGATCGAACGCAATTCTTGTGGTGTCTTAGTTTTGCAGATTTCATAAAACATGTCAGCTAACGTCCATGTCGAATCTTGAAGCAAAAGTTTTTACAAAAAACTCTCGTACATGCTGGGGACATGTGCGAATAGGCCAGATAGCACTTGGATCGTCTTGCGCAACATTTTGTTAAAACACATGAGTTCAGCCCTAAAACGAATTGTGTAATCTATTCACATACAATATATCAAACAGTGTATTAAAACAGTACATTTATGTTAAAGAGAATTGTTTCTAGTTTAAAACATTAGTAGAATGCGGCTATTTTCAGTGCCAGCTTGTTGGGGGTATACTTGTGTCATCTGGTTTACCAATCATTATACTTTTTTGTTTGATGCATGGCTTCGGGTAAACATCAGCGACGCTTTATGATATTACAGCAAATGGCCAATTGCCTGG
>JAODKE010004112.1:0-11134 GCA_026779605.1 Mormyrus hasselquistii
TAAAATAACGTTTATTAACCGGTACTTTTTCTAGAAAACCGTTTTTGGAACGTATTGTTTAATGAGGAACGCAAGATTAGAAACGTTATAATATCGATTCTGCTCGGAATGAACCGAATGGATTTTTTTTTTCGTTTTTAAGCCCTGATTATAACATTAACATCTTACAGTGAGGTAGTAATATCAATAAAGTGATTATATGGAAACTAGAAAAATGGATGGGTTAGGTTACTTAGATAACAGGTTACTTTGTATTACAATGTCAGCTAAGGTTGAATATTTTGTCTAATTTAAACTGATTCATCTTAGTGTGAAAACTGGAAATAATGATTTAAGATCTTTTGAAACTTTCTGTCAATATTTTAAAAAGATTATCAACACATTAACAACTATTTCTAAATAAGACTAAATAAACAATTACAAAACATAGGTTTTCTTTACATAATCCGTCCCACCACTCTCCAGTAAAGTAAATTTACATTTATTTGTTTATCAGACGCTTCCATCCAAAGTGACCAGTGAGGAGAGTCACAGACCACAGGCATACAGCTGTCAGGGAGCCAGTTAAGGAGCCAGTGCTGCTAGGCTGAGCTCCCAGTGAGTGACAGTATAACCCACTCAGATACTGCTCTTTGCTTTATACAGCCATTTCCCCCAGTACTCACTGTACCAGTGCTGCTAGGCTGAGCGCCCAGATAGTGACAGTATAACCCACTCAGATACTGCTCTCTGCTTTATACAGCCATTTTCCCCAGTACTCACTGTACCAGTGCTTCCAGGCTGAGCTCCCAGTGACTGACAGTATAACCCACTCAGATACTGCTCTCTGCTTTATACAGCCATTTCTCCCAATACTCACTGTACTGCACAGTCCCCAGCATCTTCTTCCAGACTCTGAACTTCAGAGAGCCCAGGTGTTCGGCCACATCTATCAGTGTCCCTAAAGCCAGCTCTGGGTCTTGCAGTGAACACTGGGCTCTGCAACGACAGCGACAGGCAGGAGTCAGTGCTGCTGTGGGGTCTGAAGTGAGTCAGGCATTGCAGAGGAAGGTGACTGAGAATCTGCAGCACGGTCAGACTACAGGAGTGAATATGACAGACAGATTATGTAGACAGATGAGTGAATTATAACAGTATTAAACACAATGGTAACAGAATAAGAACTCCAGTGATTCAGTGGGTCAACTTGCTGATTTGATTACTGAAAACTCACAACTGGCTTTTGTGGAAAGTGAAAATACCAGAGTTTCAAAAAAAATCTTTGACAATAAAAGAAAAAAGCAGTTCAGGGCGCCTACAATTTTCCTTTAATGTGTTTTATTTATTGATCGATCAAAGAGACAGTCTACCCCATTCCTGAGAATAGCTTCTATATTTACATATTTTACACTGTTTTCTTATACTTATTTGATCATCTCTTAATTAATCAGAAAATCATATGTCATCGATTTACCCATGAACAGTTTAACACACCCCCAGTCGACACCCAAACATTTCTGATTGGTTCCCCTGCCTTAGATGTCGACTAAGTGTCCACCCACTGTCAACCCATGAGTCATTGATTACCACAAATCAATGTTTCTATAACTTAATTGTTTTTTTTTCTTTTGTTTTCCATTAAATAACTTTAATGGCCCTTGTGCGATTCACTCCAGCTGCCTTTCATTTGCTCTCTTGTTATTCCTTGTTAAAATGCCTCTCAGTCCTGTCATTAGCGTTGCTCCTCCTGTTTACCCGTGTGTGATACAATTGTTTTCCAGTCTATTCCCTTTCTTCATAAAAAAAGTTTTGTTTGCCCTGACTCCTGCCCCATGTCCTTCATCCTGCTTAGCATAACACCATCACTAATGATTTCTCCCAAATGACCACAACTTATGAAATATACAATAAATAGCAACTAAGACGTGAAACAGATATAAAATGTTTCTCCTGCACTTCATGTCACATCTGTGTGACATGAGAAAGAGAGAGGTGGGTAGAGAGGTGGTTCCATCTTACGCCCTACGAATTCTGAAATTGTCTACAGCTGATTTCAAGCATGGCTGGATAAACAGTAGTTAAAACATGCAGATAGTTATTACATACTTTTCCTTGGTGTTCTTCAACGTCTGAAAAAGAAGAAAACAAAATTGAAATATTTAGGAAAAATACATAACTTTCCACGGCAAACCCATCAGGCACCATAAAGAATGAAATGAAAATGTGTGAAAATGATCAGTGTTGCTTTGATGTTTTAACTCCTTAAATCTGCTTCGGACACACAGCAGCACTGTTTTTCCAGCCAGCAAGCATACAAAAAATGCAGAAAAATCAAACTCCTACCTTCAGGAAGGAGATGTCCTCAGCATCCATGGCCTTCTCAATGTCTCTGATCTTCTCTGACAGGGTGGAGACATGTATGGAGATGTTCTCAATCTTTTCCTTCATCCTCTCGCTCTTCTCCATCCCTTCCACTCTCAGTATATCCAGCCTGACTTCCTCTTCTTCTATCAGGAACTGATGAAGTTCCTCAAAATCCTCCTTTATCCTCTTCTCAGTCTGCTGGAACTGACTCTGAAAGTGAGAAATGCTGTGTAAGTCTGAAGTTAATCTGTACAGTGAGGTTTTATTTCCTCAGAATTAATCTCCATACCTTGATGTGTTTAGCTGTTTTCTTATATTCTTGTTGAACTTTTGTAAACTTCTCCAGCTTTTCCTTTAATGAAATCAGTGAAGTTCTGAGGTCCTCCTGAGATTAAATATGCAGGCATATAATGAGAGATACAGTCAACATATGACTAAATGTAATAAATAGCTTTCTTAGTTTATATTGTTATTATGAATAAAAACAAAATTCCAGCTATCCACCCTCCATAACTATTTATCCTTTATGGGGTCTTGGTGAATCTGGAATTGAACCAAGGAAGGAAAGGGCACCATGCAGGGGACACCAAGGAAATAAGTGCTCTAGGAAGGGGATTGTCACGATACGCTGGGGACGAGCAGGTGAGCAATAAAGCAGGCAGGCAGGCAGGTGAACGGGTAACGAGGGTTTTTACTTGGTCAGGGTAACAGACACGCGACATTACAACAATGACCGATGCTAGACTCAGGAGGACGTGGACTAATATACACCAGACAGGTTAAACTAAACAAGCAACAGGTGACCACAATCGGGGAATCACACGAGGTAATGAGGTGGGCGTGGCACACGGGAGGATCGTACGGAGCTGGGCGTGACAGGGATGCCCCGAAAGTATAAGGCATTGGACACGAGACACCCAGGAAGTACAGGGCACTGGTCAGGGGGCACCCAGGAAGTACAGGGCACTGGGCACGGGATACCCAGGATGTACAGGACACTGGGCAGAGGACACCCAGGATGTACAAGGCACTGGGAAGGGGACACCCAGTAAGTGCAGGGCACTGGGAAGAGGACACCAAGTAAGTACAGGGCACTGGAAAGGGGACACTCTGAAAGTATAGGGCATTGGGCAGGGGACACCCAGCAAGTACTGAGTATTGAGCAGGGATATTCAGGAAGTACAGGTATTGAGCAGGGGGCACCCTGGATGCATAGGGTACTGGGCAGGGGACACCCAGAAAGTACAGGGCACTGGGCAGAGGACACTAAGTAAGTACAGTGCACTGTACTGGGGACACCCAGGAAGTCCCAGCACTGGATAGGGGACACCCAAGAAGTATCGGGCACTGGGCAGGGGGCACTCAAAAAATACACAGCACTGAGCAGAGGACACTTAAGAAGTACACCTGTTTTGGTTGACACCCATGTAAATAAGTAATTTTAAATCATGTGTCATTGTTCAATGGCTTTAATATACAGACTAGGTAAACAACTCAATAAATATGACTTTTCATGGCATGATGGCATGAAAGATTGAATTAATGAAGAAAACAACGAAATAATAAATTTACAGATATCTGCATTATGCAAGCTGCAATGCATGCTGGGATGGCTAACCCGGCAGTACAGAACACCCCGAACCCCCCGGTGCCCTACTAATACATAGTTGATGCCCACAGTGACGCATAAAACATATAGAAAATAATCAGATCTTTGTTTGTATATTGACAAACTCCCACTGTGTTTAGAAAATTAACAGTGAGTCATGATCCCTCTTCTCTGTCATCAGTAATACCAACACAAAGGTCACTAAAGTAAAAATGAAGTAAAACCTCCACAGAAACCCACAGCAGTGGCTACGGAAGTATTAGCCACATTGCTGCTAAACACAGATGCTAACATTCCATGATGAGTTAGTCACCAGCTCACAGCTACAAGGGGGTTCATGCAAGATCATATTAATATAACATCCTCTGGGAAAAATTAATAATACAGAATAGAATACCTTCTTATTCTCTACAGCTTCTTCCAGTGGACAGAGCTGGTGGTTTCTGTGTTTTCTTGCAGTCTGACAGACCACACAGATGGGCTTCTGGTCTTCTACACAGAAGAGTAGAAGCTTCTCTCCATGGAGACTGCAGAGAGATTCACTCTTCTCTGGAGCTTCATTCTTCTTTGGTGCTCCTCTCTTCTCTGCCACATTTATAACCCTCCTTTGCTGTAAAAATGACTCCACAATGTTCCTTAAGGCTAGGTTGACAGGGGGATCATCCACGGAGGACTTCCTCCTGCATAATGGACACTCCCGAGAGTTCTTCTGTTCCCAGAACTTCTTCAGACAGACTCTACAGAAGCTGTGGCTGCACTTCAGGACAACAGGATCCTTGAAGAAGTCAGAGCAAACAGAACAGCAGAGCTCCTCCTCAAGGAATGAAGTTGCAGCAGCCATGTTACAGACTCTCTTGTGACACGTCTACAGTCATAAGGTTTTCAGGAAGAGTGTTTATTGCAGTTTTACTTTAACTTAACTGATAAGACACACCTTTGAGATAGTTTAACAATTAGTTTTCAGTATTTTCAAAAGTAACCATTTTGATTGGTTAGTTGAAGACTCATGAACAGGGGTCTCAAACTTCAGTCCTGGGGGGCCAGAGCCCTAAGCAGTTTTTGGTTCACCCTCAAGGTGCATCCTTTCTTTTCCCACAAGCTTACCCCAGCTGAAAGAAACTACAACATCGGTAATCGAGAGCCGCCGGCAGTCCGTCAGGCCTTGAAGGAGTGGCGGCAGTGGCTCGAGGGCACTAAGGACCCATTCCTGATTCTCACGGACCATAAGAACCTTGAATATCTTCAGTTAGCAAAGCAACTCAATGCCCGCCAGGCTAGGTGGTCACTATTTTTCAACTGCTTTAATTTCCTTATCTCCTTCAGACCAGGCTCCAAGAACCACAAGCCCTGTCTCGGCAGTTTGATGAAGAGGGCTCCCAGGAGTGCCCGGGGCCAATTCTGCCGGAGAGCCGCTTCATTGGCGCAGTGTCCTGGGGGGTCGAGGAGGCCGTCCAGGCTGTTCAACAATTCATCCAGTCCCCAGAGGGTTGTCCGCCTAATCGGCTTTTTGTCCCTGATTGGTGGCCTACCATGCTACAGGACATCCGTGCTTACATCGCGGCCTGCCTGGTGTGCGCTCATAATAAGAATCCCTCCCGTGCTCCATCAGGTCTACTGCAGCCTCTTGCTGTTCCCCGACGCCCCTGGTCTCACATATCCTTGGATTTCGTAACAGGTCTTCCCCTGTCCAGTGGTTTGACTGGTGTTCTCACAATTGTGGACCTCTTCTCTAAGGCCGTGCATTTTGTTCCTGTGCTCAAGCTGCCTTCAGCTAAGGAGACGGCTCAGTTATTAGTGGATCACGACTTCAAGTTGCACGGTCTACCATCTGACATAGTTCCTGACAGGGGTCCACAATTTGTTTCCAGATTCTGGAGGGAATTCTGTCGCTGCTAGTCTGTCCTCCGGATTCCACCAGCGGTTCAATGGTCAAACAGAGAGGGCCAACCAGGACCTGGAGTGGATGCTACATTGTATAGCCTCGCACTCGCCTGAATTGTGGAGTGGCTTCCTTTCTTGGGTGGAATACGCCCGTAATTCGCTGCCTGTATCATCCACAGGTATGTCCCCATTCCAATGTTGTGTTGGTTATCAACCTCCCTCATTTCCAGCTGTGGAGGAAGAGGTCCTGGTCCCATCCGTTCATCGTTTTCTTCGTCATTGTCAACGGACCTGGAATAGGGCCAGGTACTTCCTGATACATGCCCGTAAACACATGGAAAAGTATGCCAACCACCGCAGGTCTCGGGCTGCCACTTTCCATGTGGGACAGAAGGTGTGGTTGGACGCTAGGAACCTTCCTCTACGGGTCCTATCTCGGAAGTTGGCATCCCGGTTTGTTGGTCCTTTTCCCATCACCAAGGTTATTAGTCCCTCGGCCGTTCGTCTTTGTCTTCCGGTGACCATGAGGCGAGTCCATCCTTCCTTCCATGTATCCCTGCTGAAGCCCCATGCAGTCAGTCCCCTGGCTTATCCTGTTTTGCCTCCTCCTCCCCCCAGGTTGGTCGATGGCAGAGTGGTGTACTCCATCCGTCGCTTGCTGGATATCCGGCGAAGGGGTCGTGGCCTTCAGTATCTGGTCGACTGGCAGGGATATGGCCCTGAAGAACGGTCCTGGGTTCCAGCTCGGCATGTGCTAGATCCATCTCTAATCTCTGACTTTGAATGCCGCCGTGCCGGGGGACATGTTCGTCCGCCGGGTGGCGGTCGTGGAGGGAAGGGTACTATCATGGATCGCTCAGGGGCAACCCCTATGACATCACGTGGGGCTCCCCTGCCACGCCCCCAGGGTTTCCCTAGACGAGAGATGAGCGCTTTTCCCACACTGGTCCTGAGAACCGGCCGGACCGGTTACCATATGCCCTCCTCTACCAGCTGAGATCTGTCAGAGTGATTAGAGAGCCTTTTTTATTGGAGATCTTCAGCCTCCAGTGCAAATTTCAAGCGTTTATTCTCCGCCTGTCTGTACCTCTGCCTGCCTGTTCCCCTGAACTCTGTTCTGTTTTTTCTGACCACCGATTCTCAGCCTAGCCCTCTTACTGCTGACACCGATCGCCTGACCCGTGCCTGTCCCAGATTACGAGCCTTGCCTGTTCCCCTGGATTCCGAAGCTGATCGACCAAGCCCCACCTGTTTTTTTTTGGATAATAAAGCCTATTTTTTCCCTTGGACTGATCCGCTATCGCGTCCTCATTATTTTCCCAGGCCCCGTCCTGACACCCAGTTTGTGAATTATGACCACAGACTTGTTGTTGCTACACTGAACAGCTAAGATCCAGTAAGCTACCACCTACTGCGAGAATGAGGCAGGACTTAGCCAGGCTCCATGATGAAGCTGTTTCTGTTGAGTTTGCACACAGTTAGTGTGAGGAACTTGCAGGCTTGGGTGTGACTGCTGACTCTAATGTGATGTGGGAGACCTTCTGTGATAAGACCCTGAAGGTTGCTGAAGGGTTGTGTTGGGGTTGCCAGTGTTCCCAGAAGGAGGTGTTTCATCTCGCAGGGGATCCTGGATATTATTTGGAGGGATCGCAGCATACGACTTAGTGGGAACTCTAGTCTGTACCTGGAACTGAAGAGGATGGCTGTGAGGGCTCTGGGGGCTCGTAGAGCAAATAAGGAGGCGTTTGTTAGACAAATTTGTGAGCAGGTCACACACCATCTGTGGTATAGTGACCTATGTCCTGCTTACAGAGCAATCGAAGCATTACACACATCGGAATCTGTTCCTCAGAGACTTGCAGTCATGATAGAACAGTCCTTACGGATAACACTGCAGTTGTGACCTGCTAGGCTGGCTACTTTGAGTAGCTGTTTAAAGCTGACCCTCTGGCTAGGACGTTGGACATCTCTGGGTCCACGGTTCTCGAGGTTGATCCTCCAATCATCTGTGAACTCCTGAGATTGCACAGGTGGTGAATCAGTTGCGGGTGGGAGCGGGCAGCATCAGATCTACCAGTTTTGCTGCTAACTTACAGTATTAAAAACTACAGCCCAAAAAATGAATGTGGGCATAGGTGTTAAGGCTGTCCAGGTGTTAAGTGGGCTAAGTGAAGAGAAAGAGCTGCAGCATCACCCACCGATCTGTCTGCCCTACAGGTCAGCTGAAGGGAATCGGCTGCCGCAGGTGTAACAGAGTCTATGAATCTCAGCTCCAGTTTCTCAGGACACTTTGTGGCCAGTGAGGTGAGCCGCACTGGATGGCAGTCATTCATACAGGATTTTTACGGTCCTTTTAGGTACAGTGGTACAGTGACTGAGTGCTTAACATTGTGCGAAATGACAGCCTGGGCCAGCGAGGTGTTAACGATGTCTGTGTGCACGTCTGCCAGCGCAGCAGCACTGGCTTTCAGAGCTCGAGGTGACACTCCATCTCGCCCTGCTGCCTTAGGGGGGGTTAACCTGCAGCAGAACATTCTCCACTGGGCCACATGCTGGTACTGATGGAGCAGACAGGGTGTCCTGCGGGTGATTATCAGTGTGAGCATAGACAGCCTCTCTGGGGGGGGCTGGTGTCTGCAGTGGTGATACTGTACTTGTGATCCTTACAGTCAGTGACAGTCTGAACGCCCTGCCACATGCCGCAGTTGTAATCTCCAACATAGCTGTGCTCCAGTCTTTGTGCATGAATTGTGTTTGCCGCTCTGATCGATTTCAGCAGAGCATAACAGGGCAGCTTATACTGCAGGTTATTGCCTGGTCCAAAGGCTGTGTCACATTCCCTGATCTCAGTTTAGACATCTTGGTTAAACCACGGCTTCTGATTAGGGAAAGCTTGGATAGTCCTGAGAGGCAGACACATGATCATGGAGTGTGCCGCCTGTGTCTGGCCGTGCTGTCACTTCACTGTACAGTAGTTTGCTGTTTTGTTTATGTTTATTTTTTCTGCTGCCTCTGGTCTCTAATACCTGGACATGAAGTTCCTTCTGCTATTGTACATGACAGATTTTTGCTACTTCATATTAGAGCCGCGATGGCAACTTTTCAAAGTTTGAATAATAATTATAATTTGTTTCCAATCTCTACAAGATTTCATTCCACCACTTTAGACATATTGCCAAACTTCATCCTACTCTTACCTTACCAGATGCTGAAAAAGCTGGTTTGTGCTTTTATCTCTTCCACACTGGAATACTGCAAAGCACTACTCACTGGAATCAATACTCACGGGAATCTATACTCACTGGAATCCCTGGCAAGAATCTTCAAAGACTCCAGTACATTCAGAACAGCGCAGCATGGATGCTGATGAAAGTGTGAAACTATGAACACATTCATCCATTCTTCATTCATTTCACTGGCTCCCCGTCTCTGCCTGGATTGAATACAAGGTTTCTCTTCTAACTCACCAGTGCATCTATGGCGATGCCCTCCTGTACCTGAAAGATCTGCTTACCCATTAACCTCAACACGATTTCTCCGCTCTACAACTATAATCACCTCCTCCCCCCAAGGACTAAACTCAGCACCATGGGTGTTCGGGCCTTCAGATCTGCTGCCCCTATCTATGGAACACCCTTCCAGACCATCTGAGGGCACCACACAATATTGGGACTTTTGAAAAAGGACTCAAAACATTAATTTTTAGCAGAATTTATGACTTTTAGTTAACTTTGCAGGTTGCTGCATTTTTAAAGTTTTATGTTGTTTTTACTGCTATGTAAAGGGTGTTACAAAGAAAATGCATTATTATTATTATTATTTATTATTATTATTATTATTATTATTCTGATCAAATGGTCATGGGATGTGCTGCCCAGTCTTCTCTTGTGTCTCCTCCCACAATCCCATGCTGGGTGGGCCGAGGTGGACAGAGAGGCAGGCGGAGATCTTAGAAGATGGACAGGTACCCCTCAGGCCGGAGGGCAAGCAGCATCATCTCCTTCCAGACGTGCTGGACAGCAGGATGGTCAGGTTTTTCTGGAAATATAATCCTACTAGAATAGCTTCATACCTGCCACTAGAGGCGCCATTTTCACCTGACACAGGTAAATAAATAATTCCAAGAGAGTCTGGCTGCAGACATCCACTGAGGCTCACGTCCACTGACACGCAGGAAGTGACATTACAGATCCACTGAGACGCACAGCCATAGATATCTTCCATGATACATCAATTGACATGTCACAGCAGCGCCTTCTTGATTTTACAATTTAATTCATTTAAAAATGGTTCGTAGTTATCATCGTTTGTATGCATGTATTTTTAAAGATTATTTTATTTCAAAATAGTTTGAATTATACACTTTATAAAGTAGTTTGTACTTACCAAATTACAAGTAATGCAATTCTTAATTATAAAATTCAAAAATATGATCAGCTTATCAGCTGTAGTCCTGATTGTGACTGTCAATAGTGACCAGATTTTTCCGTCCCCAGAGAATTATATTGAAGCCTTAAAGTCTGCAAAACTATGCTTCTCACGGAGCTTTTCTCCCATACTTCTGTTATTCAAAGATAATGTACATCCTGCATAAATAAATCACTATACATAGATAATTTGGCAAACATTTTATTTGTAGTGTACAAATGCATAAATAAATGAATAACTTGAACAAATATGCAAAAAAAAAAAAAAAAAAACAAACAGTATATGGAACAGAATAAAATAAAATTTGTATTATGTAAACATGGCACGAATTTTAAGACTCATCCCATCATCGCAATTAGAGAGGAAGGTTTTCATGTCCTTCCTATCATTGAAAATAAACATGAATGGGTCATTCCCGTTGTGACTTTGACCCTCCAGGACCTCCCTGAGTGCTTCCTGCTGATCCTCAGCCTCCATCTGGAGAACAGCAGGTTCGGTCACCTCTCCACGGAAGAGAGAGTGATTCTTGCGAATCCAGCACACGGCGCTGCAGAAGTCCCTCATGATGCGCGACTCCTACAGTATATAACACTGGAAGTGAATATCAGGGATTAAATAAGTCAATTAGGTGCAGCTGGTAGTCAACAGGAAAACCACCTGAAAAAAATGAGGGACACACACACACACACACACACACACACTCACACCCCACTATTACACTCGGTACAGCAGTCAGTTACAGCTTGCCCACCAGGTCTGAGAACAGCAGGAGTGCTCACCCTCGAGAGAGGGTTCCCTTTCAGCAGTTGTGAAGCTTCCTCAGTCTTCCTCTGTCCATGTCTGAGTAGTACAAGTACACATCACTTACACTAC
>JAODKE010004113.1:0-11129 GCA_026779605.1 Mormyrus hasselquistii
GCCTGGGACCAGATTCGTGCTCATTGGAGGAATTCAGAGGGTAAGCCGCTACAAACTGTGACACTGCTCGAACCAGGAAACTGGGTGTTAGTTCGTGACTTGAGGAGGAAAAGATGGAACATGCCAAAATAGTGGGGGCCACACCAGGACCTGATGGTGACCCCTCACACAGTGAAAGTGGAGGGAATCAGTGCCTGGGTCCATCGAGTCCACTACAGATGCATGTCCGACCCTGGTGGTTCTTTCGAGACTGCCCCGTCAGAGGGTCACAATTGTGTTGTCTTTCAATGATAGCTATTTTTATTGTGATAGTTATATTTGGGATCGATGCTATAACATTTTGGAGAACTGCGTTTTACAATATAAGCTTGTGCTGTTTGGTAAATTTGTAATTGCTCAATAAATATTGATAGAGATATAAAGTGCTTATAAACATGATTACAACAACACAGACTGATTTTCGGACACCATGTATTTCTCCATTTCACCTTCTTTTCTGTTTAAAAAAGGAATCAAAGATCATGAGGAGTCTCCTTGCTACCTATTCCTGATACTGGTGAGAATAGATCAGAGGATGAAGGCTTTTGGGACCCTTTGGAATTTGTTTTTAATTATATGTCAGACATGCACTTATTTATTGCAGAAGTTTTGGAGAAAAGGTAAATCCTTGTGTATTGTGCTTTGCTCCTGAATTATACGATGGGTGCTAAGAATGTGTAAATAAAAGTGTGTAAAAAAAAGTGCTAAAACAACCAGTTTGTCTCTGCGATTGCCTTATGAACATTTAGCTACATGTACCATCATGCTGTACTGTATATGTAGCCACCTCCACTACACTTACTTACCAGTTATGCTTCTTTTATGGATGTACTGAATAATTTACAATTTAGGACCAGCCATAATCTATCACACCTGATTATAATGTTCCAGCACTTCAGAAGCAGGAACGGGCACCTCACTAGCCAGTCAGTTTTTTGAATGTCCAGATCACGGGTTCATAATCCATGCCCTCGCGACCCCTTGTCCTACACAGGTATTTCCTATCCCTTAACACCTGATCAGGTGTGCTGAAGTAGGAAATACATATGTAGGATGCAACATCTCACCATTTTATTTTCATCCAGATTTGCATTCATTTCTCACCAAGATCCTATATTGACAAGTGAGTTGACCACTCCATAAAGCCTCTTTCAGCACATCCCAAAGACCTTCAATGAGGTTAAGGCCATAACCCTGAGGTGAACAAGTCATGTGTGAAAATGATTCCTCATGCTCCCTAAACCACTCTTTGACAATTCAAACCCAATGAATCTTGGCATTCTTGTCCTGGAATATGCACACGCCAACAGGTGAAAAAAACCCACTGATGATGGATGGAGGTGTAACCTGGCCAGTCAGTAGATTCAGGTACTCAGCTGACTTCACTTTATTGCTGCATAATGTTGCTGAGCTGTAATTATGATCCAATCATTGTCTCTTAAGTATTTGCTGATATAAATTCAAATGGCAACTTTTTTTGGACGGGCAGTGTATGTTTGTTGATTTAATACAGTTTTCACACATACAAGCAAAGCAGGAAGTCCCTGGTAACTTTGTTTCCTGGTGTGGGCTATGACATTTGTGTTAAACATTATGGAATAAGAACCAATCAAAACAGTGAGGGGGGTTCCTGTCTTTATAGGAATGCCACTCACTGCAATTTGACCCTCCTCAAATATTTTAATCTGAACATCAGCTTTAATAACTTAACTTTCATCATCAGACTCAGTTTTGACTCTCCCTCTCCACCAGCCTCCTCTTCAATCTTCTAATTTTTAATAATCAATTATCGGCCGCCTCCTTTTGTAACACGTCTCTCTCCAAAGGCTCAACATGTTGCATTATTCAGCTATTAGTTTAACACCTTGTGGACCATATATCTCACAAGTGAATCTTGCAAAAGCTGTCCTAGGAAGCACCGAGAACAAGATGGGCCATCCTAGAGAGTAAACACCCTTTACATGTAGCAGGGATGTTTGTCCTGTGCAACTGCTGTATAGGAGAATTGGGTTTGCTTCAACATGCACAGGGTTAGGCTACATATGCACAGATATTAGCAGCTAGCAGCAGTGTTAGGCTCACCTTGACACAAGCGATGACCTGTCTGCAGAACTGGCTCGATCCCAAGGCCTCCGTTGGGCTTCTAGAACAGAAGCAGCACAGTGAGACCAGACACTGTCCCCGACACCACCTATACTGACATGACATCCCCTATGTCCAAAAGTGATGAATTTACATGTTTTATAAGCAGTACTACGCAAAGGAAAACTGTTTAAATGATTTTACTGTTGGAACATTTACTGATGTAATGTCATAAACGCCTGTGTAAATTACTTAATGATGTTCTTCTACTCATCAAGCAAAAAGTAAGGAACTTTTTTGGATTGTTGCTGTTTATTTGCATATACTCCTCTACTTACGAATGAGTAACGTTCCGAATGGCCGTTCGTAACTTGAAATGTTTGTAAGTCGTTATTCAACATCACTTTAAGGGTATACGCAAGTACAGAGAATTGGGATGCTGGGAGTACGCATGTTACACTGCTGTGCAGCGGGGGTAGCGGGAAGAAGTCATACTAGGCGGAATTGGCGTGCAAAAAAAAAAAAATTGATGTTGCAGACAGGAAACTGGAGATACAAGGATCACAATTTGGACTTGCAGTCCTCTTTGTTTGTATGTCTGAAGGTTCGTAAGTTGTAAGTTCGTAAGTAGAGTAGTGTCCATATGTCAAAAATAAGAGGCGGCCACCTGCTTACCTGCCCCACGTGTTACAGGGGATGGAGAGAGGCTGAGGTCTTCCTGTAAGACAGAGCAGTCACCATCAACCAGAGTGCACTGATGCTGTGCGGTTAGACATGCTTAGTAAACACCAGTACTGGGCTCACCTACACGTAGTAATTGCGAATTGACAGACAAGCTCGCCAGTTACAGTGCCAACATCTCAGACTGGCATGAGGGCACCTTCTCTGACATACTCACGTTTTGGCTGTCTTCCTTGTCTGCAGGCTTCTCTGCTGCTTTCCTTCTGCCATCAAGAAAATTACACTGACATATACTTATTTAAAAATACACAGGAGTCTGGGGCAAATACATATTTAAATTACGATCTTTCGACTAGATTTCCCAAGAAATAAATATTAAATCATTAGATAATACATACATGATAAATGACACTAAATTTATTAAAGAGGCACCACACAGTTCAGGACCGAAATAGTCAGTGAAAAAAGGTTAACAGACCCTCACACTCACCTTCGCGCCAACAAGGCGTTCATCTCCTCCATCAGGCCACCACTCGTCCGATTGGCTTCGCCCTTGGCACTGTCGTCAGACTAAGAGTCAAAGGAAATGAAGTTTAAATGATCTTCATGTTGGTCTAAAACCATGATAATATGTCTGCCAAAGTGTGTTAGCTTAGCTATTTCAAAACCTCTCCTAAAGTCACCCCAGTTTTTGCTGGCAAAATACCCAGATATTTCTTGACATGTTTACTACCATATCATGTTTGGCCAACAAAAACACATCAAATTTAATTAAATAAGATAATTAACTGAGCTGGTGGTAAAATTTGGGAGTTTGCAAACCTAAGTGGTGTTCTTCTAGCCAAAAATCCTTACTTTATTATGTCACTATTTGTTTTCATGTATTCTGTTAATGTTTTTTTGACCAAATACACACTTACTAGCCAGATAATCAGCTTCACACATACTTCTTGACTTCTAAGACTTTTGCATATTAAAGGTGCTTTTCCACTGCATCAGGTGTTGTACTTTTGGTACTTCAAGAAAGTATGATACTTCAAGGTATGGCAATAGTATATTATAGGGTTAGGTAATGTACATTGAAGTTTTCAGTGTTACTTTGTCTTGTAAGAACACTACATGTTATCAGTGGTGTAATGTAGATGGCACTTTTTTGGACCTGTGCGTCCAGTCCTCATGTGTGCCACGCCCACCTCGTTACCTTGTGTTAATGCCCGATTGTACCCACCTGTAGCTCGTTGGGTTCAGCTTGTTTTGTGTATTTAGTCCATGTCTCAGTCTGTATTTGAGAGATCCGTCAGTGTATTGTCATCAATGCTTGTGTGAGTACCCGTCCTGTCCAGAATAAACTCCTTTTCTCCGTCTACCCTGCTGCTCTCGCCTCCTTGCCTGCTCACGATATATAACAGAATTAAAAGCAACCCCGCCGCCAGCAACAGGCTAGAAAAAGAAGAGGCGAAAGGGGAGAGAGAAGCCGGCAGAAGCCCCGACGATCTTCCACGGGCCTTGCTCTCTCCCCCCTATGTTTCTTCCTGCCATCGATCGGGAGAGACCACGATCGCCCCAGTCTTCCCCGCTCCCTCAAAGTTGCCTTCACGCCGGCTTACTCCTTCCTGGGAACATGCCTGGCTTTTAAAGGGGCCAGAGCGATCGGAGATCGCCATCCCACGATTATCTAAAGGGGCATCGCGCCATTAGGAAACGCCAGCCCCAGATGACCTGGAGGAGATGCCCGCAGCCCTGCCCAATGCTGCAGCCGCTCTGCCTGCGGTATCACCTGCGGCACGCCCGAGGACGCTGCCACGTCCGTTGAGGTGCCCCTTGCTGCTGCACGCCCGAGGACGCCGCCGCGTCCGCTAAGACATCCCCTGCTGGCCGCACGCCCGAGGTGCCCGCCAAGGCACCCCCTGCTTGCCCCACGCCCGAGCCCGGCTCTCCCGTCTCGTCTGTCCAGCCCGGCTCTCCTGTCTCGCTGGCCCTGCCCATCTCACCTGACTCGCTTATCCTGCCCGTCTCTCCCGTCCTTCCTGTCCAGCCCAGCTCGCCCATCCTTCCTGTCCAATCCGGCTCACCCGTCCTGCCCGTCCCAGCGCCAGCTGCTCCGCCCGGGGTCCCAGCTCTACCCACAGCTGCTCCGCCTGTCCTGCCCGTCTCGCTGGCTCCCGTTCCTGCCACAGGGTTGATATCCTGGAGGAGGTCCCCTATCCGCCTGGGTTCTCTCGGACTCCCCTTTGTCCCCCGTCCGTTCCTGTCTGGTCTCCCCTGTCTGCTCCTTGGCCCTTCGTCCCTCCTGTTCCTGCTTCTCCTCCTGTGTCTCCCGTGTTCACTTCTCACCCTGTTGTTCCTCCATTCTCCGTTCCCCCTGTGTCTCCCTTCCTGATCTGTCTGTCTTCGTTTCCTGTTCTCTGTCAGGTCTTGTCTTGGTTTCTGCCCCTATGTGTTTCCATCCTGTTTCTGGTTCCCCATTAATTAGTTCTGGCTTTTGTTTTTCAGATCTTGTTCCCGGTCTCGTCCTGTCCGCCGCTCCCCTTGGGGAGTGCATGCCTTAGGGGCGGGGGTCTGTCATGACCTGTGTGTCCAGTCCTCGTGTGTGCCACGTCCACCTCATTACCTCGTGTTAATGCCTCGATTGTTCCCACCTGTTGCTCGTTGAGTTCAGCTTGTCTTGTGTATTTAGTCCATGTCTCAGTCTGTATTCGTGAGATCCGTCAGTATATGACATCAGCCGCAAAGCTAGTTGAATACCCAGTTGCTAAAAACTAGCGCAACTATGATTTGTCAACATTATTTGTATTTGCCTGAATTTCAGTAAATAGTCTAAATCTTACAAGATTAAACTTCAGATGGAGCTTATTGACTGACCACGTGACCAGATTGTCCCGTAGTTAATGACTGTATAAATTTAAAATTTCAAGTGAAAAAGATGGGACACGGTTTTCTTTTTTTTTGTCATTTTTCATATGGCCGCCTAGGAAGAACGCCACGTAGCCTGTGGTCCCCAGGTAAATTGAGTTTGAGTCCCCTGTTTTAGTATATGTGTTAAAGTCAGCTTTCAGTTGACCTCCACTGCTTTAGCATGAAGCACTACATGTATTCTCCCAAAGAATCATAATCATTTTTGTCTATGCTGTTTAAATCACTCCAAGATGGGTTTGTGTTTTTTTTGCTTTATAGATACCCTTATATTTATTACAAGAAAATCACATTGTAAAATGTAGCAATTATACGCAATACTTTATTACTTGTAATGCTTTTCGTATCTTGTTATATCTGTTCTTCCCACCTGATCACAGTTCACGCTTCCATTATTACTTTTTTAAACTTTTATTGTTGCAAATTTTTTTCAAGACACTGCTGGTATTGTTTCGGAAGCAGGCTATTTACATAACCAATCAACAAAGAAAGTTCCACCCTAAAGTACCAAAAAAGTACCCCAGCTGGTTTGGCACTTTTGGTACTGGAAGTCAATGAAAAAAGGAAAATACCAAAAGTACTGTATCAAAATTATGGCACCTGATGCAGTGTAAAAGCACTATGTGTACTGGGATTTAATCCCATCCTGAGTATGATCATACTCAGTATGATCAAACTCAGCCAGTGTCCGTCACTAACCCTCTGCACACGACGCAACTTCGCCCCAGCAATGGCAGCTGCCAGGCCTGAGGGGGGATGGGCAACCTGGCCCTGTGCCCATGGGCCTCCACTAGCTGGGAGCGGGGGTGGGGGTGGAGGCGGTCCAGTGGAAGGTGGAGGTGGCCCTGGAGGAGGTGGAGGTGGCAGATACATGCCAATGGGGGCAGGCATGGCAGCAGGCACACTTGAGGTGGGGGCCACACTGAGTACCGAGGAAGCAGAGGGTCCTGCAGAAACAGAAAAAGCCACGACGCCCTTTAAGATACTGTCTGCATTTTCTCATTGAGTGAAAGCCGGAAACCAGGAGAGACAGGATAAAGCAATGGGACACAAATATGGAAACTGCATGACTTACCAGCACAGAGAATGCAGACAAACAGCTGGACAATACATAACCTGGCAATACAGAATATACAGACAAACAACTGGATACGGTATAACCTACCAGCATAAAGTATTCAGGCAAACAGCTGGATACTGTATGACCAACTATCACAGTGCATATGCGCAATCACCTGGATACTGTAAAAACCTACCAGCATGGAGTATACAGCCAAAGAGATTGATACTGTATAAGCCACCAGCACAGAGTATAGAGGCAATCAGCTGGATACTGTTAAGGGTCATTGGGTTCGCAGGTTTTTGCTGCAACTTGGCAGAGATGGTTACTGTATGACCTAATGTCACAGAGTATTCAATCAAACAGCTGGACATTGTATACAGACAAATAGCTAGCAGATACTGTATGACCTACTAGCCCTGACCATACAGGCAAAGAGCTAGATACCGTATGACCCATCAGCACAGATTATACAGGCAAAGACCTGGATACTGTATAACCTATCAGCTCTGAGCACAAAAAACTAACAGTTGGTTACTGGATAACCTACAAGGAGAGACCATAAAAAATAAGCTGGATAATATAAGATTTACTATCACAGAGCATATAGGAAAACATCTGGATACTGTATAACCTACTTGCACAGAGTATACAGGCAAAGAGCTGGATACTGAATCACCTACTGTCACAGAGTATGCAAGCAAACAGCTGGACACTGTATACAGAAATTCAGCAGGATCATACCGTATGGCCTACTAGCCCCAACCAGCAAACAACTGGACAGTTTAAAACCTACCAGCTCAGAGAACACAAGCAAAAAGTTGGATAGTGGATAACCTAGCAGGGCAGACCATACAGGAAAACAGTTGGATACTGTATGACCTACTAACACAGAGAATATGGGCAAACAGTTGGATAATGTATAACCTACAAGCACAGAGCATACAGCAAAGAACTGGATGCTGTATGACCGATCAGCACAGAGTATAGAGGCAAACAGCTGGATACTGTATGACTTACTTGCACAGAGTATAGAGGCAAGGAGCTGGATACCATATAACCTAGCTGCATAGAGTATACAGGCAAACAGTAGGATACTGTATAATTGGAGTGAGCAATTGTATCCATAAAGGGTCATTGGGTTTGGGGATTTTTTCTGCAACTTCCTAATTAGATTACTAATTAGAGAACTGTTTGACTGAAGAGTCCTCACACCTTGGTTTGAACAATTGACTAACTAAAAGTTATCCCAAAAACTTGCTTACACATACTGGCCCTTTGCAGATCAGATTTCCCACCCCTACTGTATAATCAACTAGCACAGAGTATACAGGAAAAGAACTGCAAACTGTATCACCTACCAGCACAGAATATACAGGCAAACAGTTTGATACTGTATAACCTACTATCGCAGAATATACACTAAAACAGCTGGATACTGTATGGCCTACAAAGCCATAGGATCTCCCAGGATGGTAAATGCCATGTTTCTGCTTCCCTGATACTAGATCACTTGTGGGATTCCCTGGTAACCTTTAACATGTGGCAGCACTTTGCAGTGCGTGACACTGGCTCTGTCCAAGCTGCTCACCTGAGTTGGAGGCCCGTCTCTCCCTTTCCTGTGCCTGTATCTGCTGCTGCTCCATCGCCTGTCTGTGGACATACAGGGACAGGCCTTCAACTGAGCTGATGCCAAATGTACAACATTGTGGGACAAAAGTAGGTGTGTATAGCTGAGATGAAGGTATATGATTGAAAAGGATAACCGCAATACCATTAGATGAACCTTCTTCGGATATGGGAGAAGAAAGTTGGGTCCTCTAGCTACAACATTGTCAGCACTTTAAGCACCAGTAAACAGCTATGGGCTGAGAAATATGGCCACTGCAGACATATATCCTAAAGAATGCCATGAAGTACAGAATATTATATAGTATGGGGGTCTTTGGGTTACAACACAGTTCCATTTCTACGACAGTCACGTAACCTGAATTTTGGTGCAAGTCGAAACACACCCTTTGTCTGATCTCTTTACAATGTCTAATTTCACTTCCATTGTGATGGCTTTCCCCTTCACAAATGGCACACTTGCGTTTTTAACAGTCCAAAATGGCACAGCTAAGCGTACTGGGGGACGCTGACTCCTTCACTCATATGCTGCATTACTGCGTATTATTTCGCTGTGTGCAAACTAGTTCGCCCAGGTAGTTTTTAAGTATAACACTTGCGTTTGGCATAAGCTGAAATGCTCACGTTTCAATTTTAAAAAGTTTTTATGGAAGTGAGTGTTGTAAACTCGAAACGTCGTATGTCGAGATGTCGTAACCCGAGCACCCCCTGTTTAGAGACTGATCATTAGTAAGAGTTTTTCCAAGTGTTTCTGATGTTTCCAATCTGATGTGATTTGAATATGAATAACTAAGATTTAAAAATATACCAGATAAAGTGACGTAAAGAATAATTCAGGAAACAGGTCTTATTTTCATTTGACATGTTTAGCTTCTAGCTGCAGTGCAAATCAGCTTCAAAATATCATTTCATTACCATTTCAATATTTGTCAGATGTATATCCTTCAGCTCCTTCCTCTCAGGATCAATCAGACAGTAAAGAGAACACTTCTACAGAAAGGTTGATCTTAGTGCACCACTAGAAGATTCTCACTTTTTACGTACGGTATAGATATTCATTTGAACTTTTATAATTTGGCATGGTTCACACTGCTCACCAATGAAAACAATTTACTTGAGGGGCACAAACACTTAGTAGTAACTTAGTTACTTCCGAGGTATAAATAATGAACAAACAGTAGCTGCTTTAGTAGCTGCATGTGTCATGATTCATTAATGATAAACACAAGATCAGTATTTAACTTATTTAACTGTTGTTCATTACTTGTTCTTTCAGTAATTCCTTCAGTAGTACAAACATGAGATCAGTATGTAACTAAGAGTTAGTTTGTGGTTAATAAATACATTAAGAGTATTAAAAGTAACAGCATACTATATTATTTGTGCCCCATCAAGTAAAGTGTTACCTGGTAATATGTTAGTCTAATTGAGTTTGTGTTTCAGTCGAATTTTCAGGCTAGCTGCACATATTTTGTCACTCATGTCCTGTGTGTACTGCTTGGAGGCCTTGCCTTCTCTGCCCCTCCTGGTCATCTGCAGGGGCTCCATTCTGGATTTGGCGTGGGGCAGCTGGACCTGAGGTGAGGGGAAATGAAAGAGCTTACTTTACCTGTGCACCCACAGCTTCATTATCTGTTTCATCTGTGGAGTCTACCTGCTGGTAAAACTTTGTATGACTTTTTCACGTAGTGGCATATGGCAAATGGTATTTAAAATGGTAGTTAAAATAACAAACAAGAAAAGGTCACACTTTGCATGATCAGGTTATGCAAATTGCGGCCTTTTCTCATTTGTTATTTCAATGACTCAGTATTACGTTCAGCACTCTGAAAAGTTGATAAAGACTGGGAGTGAAACCAGTCTCTGTTTCTAAATTTATGGTAATGACGCATGAAGAACATCAGCTCTTGGTGTCAGACTGGTGCCTCGTTTCCACCAACGCTGTGCTGTTGACGCGAGTTTTTCCCAATATGGCAATGCATACACGTATTTCCATCACAAAAACTGGCACTGGGCCAGAAAAATGTCTCCATCACAGCACCACAGAAAAGCTGGGCTCAGAATTTGGCACTGTAACATCAGCAAAAGTGGGACAGGCTATGGCGTCCAAACCTTCCTCCTCCAAACCCATAAAATTCAATCCATAACCGACATAGTTTAGTCTTAACAGTGGTGCTGGCAATGAAACAGCTTGCCAGCTTATTAGTGGAATAAGGTTACATAATTTTTTTATTCAGAGAAAAACATAAGATCGATCTGCTGACCAGATTTAATAAAAAGTATAAATATGTCACAGGTTGAGTAAATAAAATATTTTGGCATTTTGAGTGGTGAAGAAATCACGAGGCGTTCAGTAAAGTTCAGTGTTTAGCAGCATTTAGCATTACTGCATGATCCTTAAAAGGACAGCAAGAGCGAATAAACTAACAAACACATGGGAGAGTCTTTAAGGAGACAAAATGTTATTAAATAGCTTAAAATATTATGAATTGTGTTTGCTGAAAATAAGATGTTTAACCCAAAATATTGCACTAAAACAGCGCTATAATTCACATAAATGATGCAATGTTGCATCAATGTTTTATTTAGTGAAAAATGAAAGATCGATCTGCTGGCCAGATTTCATAATAATGTATAAATATGTTTAACATCCATCCATCCATCCATCCATTGACTTCCGCTTATCCGAGGTCGGGTCGCGGGGGCAGCAGTCTCAGCAGGGAAA
>JAODKE010004114.1:0-11128 GCA_026779605.1 Mormyrus hasselquistii
ACAAACACACCACCCACCAAAAGAAAAACCCCCAAAATAAGAAATCCCCCCCCCCCAATCACCACAAGGACATGACACATTCTGTCAGATGTAACTTTGATATATGCACTTGTAAATGCCTCCATGTATCAACTATTCTAATTGAAACAAAGTTTGATTTTCAAAAAAATTGCATGTTGTTGGACTGTTTCTGGATAAAAAAAATCAACAGTAACCTGACATTAGTTTTTAATAAAGTTTTATTCACGTACTGGCAGTCAGATCATTCAGTTTCACGGAGAATCTGTGTTTGTAAATTTGTAAAACATACATACACTTCAAGTATCTTGTTAATATTTTTTTTTAACTGGTATGGGATGTGGTCCAAAATGGAAAACAGCTTGAGTCTCTGAATGGAACGTTCCAAATGTATCCTCGCACGTGAAATTAGTCTGTTGTTGTTCACTTCCTCTTGTGTGTCCATTGATAAGGAAAGACGGGATGTTCAGCTATACTCCTTCTGGCTCAATGTCACTAATTGTAAAGCCCTTGTCTGCCACAACCAAATCACCTGACTGTAGATGTTGGAGAATTCCACAGTTAGCTTTTATTGCCTTGTCTGAGGCACCCCCACCATACAGGTTATTGGCAAAGGTAATCACTCCATTTAGAGCAACACCAATTAAAGCTATTTCATCTATTTGCTAATTCTAGCTGGTTGGCATAGATGGTGGGTTTTGCATAATGTTTCCTGCTATCGATCCCCTATTATGTTACGGTTGTCATTTTCTGTGCTACCCAGTTAAGATAAAGCACACTGTAAAATATAAAGCAAGCTAAGGTTTTTAGC
Organism: Mormyrus hasselquistii; assembly: GCA_026779605.1. Classification (NCBI taxonomy): domain Eukaryota; kingdom Metazoa; phylum Chordata; class Actinopteri; order Osteoglossiformes; family Mormyridae; genus Mormyrus; species Mormyrus hasselquistii. Next base: position 830 of record JAODKE010004114.1, read on the forward strand.
TGGTTTTTCGGCAGCACGTAAATGAATCGAGTACGGAGCACTGAAAAATAATTGCAACAAACACCCTAAAAAACCCATTATTTATATCGGGGATACGTTTACCGGAGAATGTTAACGTTAGCTAGGTTAGCAGATCATATTAGCACTCGCTGGTATCGCATATTTAAGAATTATAACTTACCTTATCAGTTGCAGCCATTTCCTCTTCTCTTTCTCGTCACAGGGAAAGCAGTAAAATGACAGCTGACATTTTTTTTTTTTTAAATTCTTATCTGTTTAAACAGCACGGGACACAGCACTACGGCATATTAAACAGGAGTGCCTTTGTGACTTTGGACCCGGAAACAGCTTTGTGATGTCACTACTAAACAAGCGGATTGCTGCTCCCTGCTGTCACATGACTCAAATGCACCCGGCAAGCAAACAGGCTCACTTGCGCACGTGCGCACACACACACACACACACACACAGTATAATATTTATAATAAAGTATTGTAATAGTGGGTCGCTGAGCCTTGCTCGCAATCATGGGCATCGCTGCTATTAAATCGGGTTGGGTTGGAAGGAATGGGGGGGCATGCAACTGAACCAGTCAATCATCAGTGGTGACATCATAGGGGGAGAGGGGACTTTTAAGCCCCGCCCAAGGTACCAACTAACCTCTGTACTGATCCTCTCCTGGACCCAGTGCAGTTTGTCTACAGATACAATAGATCTGCAGACGGTGCTCTCAGCATGGCCCTCCCTGCATGTGTAACTGGTGGGAAAACTTCTGCGTTGTGTATTTAAGAATAATAATAAAACATGACACATCTCTTTACGGAAGAATTCCAAAAAGGGGAGCGTATGTATTTAAGAAAAATAATAAAACACGACACACCTGCACAAAGCATCCGTTGACATCCGTCAACAAAACACAACAAAAAAAAATACATTTACACAATTAATATTACAAAAATAATCAACTAATACCGTATAAGAGACAAATATAGATAAAATAAAGGTAAATAAACTTACGGATGGCACAATTGGAAATTAATATTACACAGACTGTAACTTTTGCTGACGTTACCCGACCTACCTCCATACCCAAGAATTCCAAAAAAAGGCCCAAGGGAGGGGCAGTCACTAACCGAAAAAGCAATGGGAGGAGGAGGAGCTACTAGGACCCTGACAGGCGGTGTGCCGAGTGCCAGAAAACAAAAGAATGGCTAAAGCTCTTGTGCAATTATATTTACATACATGTGCATATATTTTTTAATCTGTTACACATGCACATCTTTTGTCATCTGCTGGAAATCATATATTTTCATACCATTCCATACCTCATGGCCGATGACAGAGAGTCTCACAATATTTTAGGCGAGTTTGAGGTTTCAGAGCATAATAGCTAGATCGCTAGGAGGTAGGGACTATTTTGAGAACTCAATAAACGGAAACGATGAAATTATGGAAATGAAATGACCAGATTTAAATGAGTAACCTTAAAAAGGAAATACTGTTCTGCAAATCAAGCACAGTTTGTGGAAAGATCACTCTACATATAACAGGTTAACTGAACAGCTTAGATTGTTAGAATGAAAGGTAGTTGGTTTACTTGGTTGCAGAGTGGAGGGGGGGGGGTCTTGGCAGTTGTTGCAGAGGCTGATGAGCTGACGGGATGATGGCACTGTGTTTAGAGTGGTTGTTGGAGTGGAGGCCCTTGGATTCTCTCTCCTTGTGAAGCTTTACGGTGAAAGGCTTTGTCTTGATTGCAGTTCTCTGTTGGGTAGCAGGCCTTCACCAGCAGGCTTCAGGAGGGCTTCTTTTGGGCCTCTCTTCTCCTGGGCTGATGTGCTTTTGCCTCTCTCTTCTGGCTGATGTTCTTTCTGCTACTCCCCCCGGCTTTGTTCTGAGGTGCCAGGTTTTTATGGTCTAAAGTTCATGCATAGGGATGACCAGGGATTCGAAACCTGAACCAATGGCTGATCATCCATTTGGCGGGCTTTCGGAGGGAGTTTGTGGCAATCCTTTTGGGATTTATGACCAGACAGATTCCCCCATTATTGATGATTTTCATTAAGCTGGTGTATCTTTTGATACATACAGTTTTATGGTGACCATTGGCCAGATTTGGAATCAGGAGTGATTTTCAATCAGTTTGATACCAAACATGCCATACCAGCATAGTGGTTCACACCTCATACCATCTACCCACATAGCAGACAGGTCTTGCCTGAATTTGGCGTCAAGACAGGACATGCTGGCTGAGTTCTGGCATGGCAAGTGGTATGTCAACCAGATATGGGTCAGGTCCGGCAATGATGGCACTGTTCCCAGTTACGCGCGGCAAGCGATTCTGGCTGACATTCGGCATTTTTCATCTGGGCCAGAACCATTCTGAACACGCCGAATGACACGGCGGCTGACTGTCGGCATTTTCCGTGTCAGTCGACTTTGGCTGACAGTCATCCATTTCAGCATTGGTAACACGATTTGCGCCGTACCTAGCCCTCACCTGACATAAAATTCTGGCCTGATGTCAGATAAATATTCTCAAAAAAATCCAACCCCAACTAGTCTTAACATGGAAGATCATTCTGACTACAGTCTATAGGAGGGGTCACCAACATGGTGCCCGTGGGCACTAGGGTGCCCTTGTATTAATTAATTAACAATTACTTATATTATGTAGGTTACTGACTCACATCAGTATATGGTGTAGGTGTTTTGGGTTGCACCTCAACAGATGTCACACTCTTGTACAGACATTACATTACACATTCACACAGCACATCTTACCCTTAGATAGGAGTGGCCATTAGTTTGTGGTAATACCAATTTAAATTGCACATCTGAGAACAACATATTTTGGTTGGTGTGGCTTATCCCAATTGATCATCTCCCCAGAATGGATAATATACACCTTAATTCAGTTCTTTTAATGCAGAATAGCAAGTAAAGAAATGCTAACAGGCCAGAAAGATCAGATAAGGACCACAGAGGAATGTGGAAGAGAAGGGGGGGGGTTAAACAAAGAAAGAAGAATCTCTGAAAGTTTGGACTCACCGGGATACCTGATTAGACTATTTGATTTCCAAGATTCTTATGGTATAACCAGAGGACATATATGCAGTGGTAGCTATACATATTTCTTTATTCAAATTTATATAAGTGTTCAAGTGTAAAGGGTAAAATAGGTTATACTCCGTGAACATGGTTATAAGAATGGCACACGAAACACTAATATTGTCTAAGGACACATACAAACATAAGCTATCTGGATATTGAGACTAACAATCATAAGCAAAGAAATATACAGGGTATACAAAACTGACTTAGAAGAATTTTTTTAGGGTGTTGGTCTGTTGGGTGAGTGGTATGTAAGGCAGGATGTATGGGGAGGGGGTCGCGTGCCAAATCGAGGGACCCCTGTCCTTGAGGTCCACTCTGATGTCTGTAGGTCCCTAAATCTTTGTGCATAAAAGCTGGAGTGCTGGCCTCCCTTGTTATCTGTGTGTGTGTGTGTGTGTGTGTGTGTGTGTGTTTGGTGTTAGTGTACTTCTCATACCAGGCTAGGCCTTGTCTCAGACCATCTGGAATTTAAGCTCTGTGATATATGCATGTGTGATCCTACACTGTATTATTGTATTTCTACTTATTTTCCTTAATTTATATTCTTGTTCTACTATGTTATTTGTGAATAACGAAACAAATTCTTATTACATGCAGTTATACCTGGGCAACAAAGCGAATTCAGATTCTGATTCTGACTGGTCGCACAATACAGATTCCCTGCACAAGAGGGGCCATTTCCACCTGCTGAGACGACTGAGGTCCTTCACAGTCTGCAGGACACTGGACCTTTTATGACACAGGAGCAGCATCTGCAATATTCTATGCAGTGGCCAGCTGGGGATGCGGGAGCTCAGAGAGGGATAGGAAGAGACTGACCAAGCTGGTCAAACTTACATCCATCATGGACAATCCCTCACCCCTCACACGTGACAGAGGGAGCGTCACGCAGCTCCTTCGACAACAGACGCCTACATCCAGCGTGAAAGAAGGAACGCTTCCGCAGACCTTTCATTCTGTCTGCCATTAGACTTCGCAACACATCAGTGAGCAGTGTGAGAAGGTCACAATTTCGTCCACAATTTTTGTATATACTTGTATATTTATATTCACCTGGTGCATCTGTATGGTGCATCTGTGTCGTTCATCCATGCAACTACCCACGTGCAACTCCCCTACTGACTATCCAGTATGTATGAATGTTCTTACACTGCACAATATCCACTGTATCTATGCAAGTTGTATATTTATATCCACTCGGTGCAATATCTGTATATGTATCATCTATGCAACTACCCACATTATATGTATCATTGCTTTTCTTTATTATTTATTTCTATTTTGTTATAGTAGCTTTTGTTTTTTTTTTCCTGTTGCTGTTTTATTTCTTAGGTTGTAGTATCAAGTACATTTCCCTGTTCTGGGGTCAATAAAGTCTTATCTGATCCGTCCATCCATCCACTGAACTGTTCCACCCTACTTTTGCTTTTATGCGCTCTGTCCCACCCTATCACTACAAAAAAGGAAGTTGCAACATCTTTATAACTAGTGATTTCTCTCTCCATGCCACTGTAACTGGGTTTCTCTGCCTTCCTGCTCAGTTCTCAAGGTAAGACAGAGAATATTTTGTATAATATTAGCTACTTTAGTAGGAGTTCGTGATTTTTAATTCCAGGACTATAAGTGTGACATGCTGAAGACCCAAGTAAAAATGTTAAAATGTTAAAAAATATATATTTTAAATCAGTATAATTAGCCACTTAAGAATGTTGCTGTCTCTTTGCGTGTCTCTCAGTGTTTCTCTGTAAGCTGTTTTGTGCAGGAATTCTTACTTACACAGTACTTTGTTACATTAGTTACTGAATAGACCGATGTGATAATAGTAATAAACATGGGGCTTGTTTTCTTCGTGATGTACATGTTACACGTACTTCCTGTTCCTGGAGAACTTGCAGGACCTGTCTAGGGTGACCACCTAGTCCATGTCAGGAAGGACATTATGAGCGATGACAGGGTTTATAAACTACAATTTCAACCATTTCAATTAAAAGGACCCAGATTTCACTTAAGCACTGATGTCTTGTTTTGTGCTGATTGGTCAGTCTCCAATAATCATGCGCGTGTCACTAATGTTAATGTGAAACAGCTGGACGAGTCTTTAAGTCAAGGAAACAAACCAGTAAAAGTACAAAGAACTGAACTAATTAGCCAAACACGGGGGCCTTTTAGTTTCAAAGTAGTTTGTAAAACTTGAAGTAGCTCATAGTGTCTCTCCTGACATGGACTAGGTGGTCACCCTAGATCTGTCTGACCAGCCTCGGCACAAAGTTTCCAGATTTATGTATTGAATTTCATATTTTAAGAGCAATTGACCTCTAAATTAGAAATAAACTAAATTAAAAATTTAATTTTGTATCATGTTTATCATTTCCCTAACACAACAAAGAGCCTCAAAAGTTTAACTTGTCAGTATCAGATTCCAGTGTGAACTGGTCACAGTGCTGAAGTGACCCACATGTACAGAAGAACAATAACACACAGCATGATTTTAGTGGAGCAGTAGCTGCCAGTTCGGTATGGAGGTGTGTGTGAATGCGGAATCTGAGCCAGGAGTACAGCATAAAAAATAATGTTGACTTTTGGTTGTTTCAGTGTATTATTTTGAGTGTACCCAGCTTGAGTGCACTGAAGTTGATATTCACTGTTATAAACAAAAATCGTTGTTTCGACATTAAAGAAAAAAAAACTTACTGTGTAGCCTTAGGATTTTAACTGACATTTGGTCACCTCACCATTACCTGTGGCACAAAAGTGAATAAAATGTATGGTTTTGGAGGAGAATTATAAAACAGACTCACAAAATACTGGATAGATTCCAGATAGGATTCTGTCAGGGACACCGAACTGAAACTGCCTTAACTCTTGTCATTTAATTCATAACATTATAACTCCCTGCACTGGAACCCGTCATTCATTCTGCACTTGACCCCCCCTCCCCCTCCATGCCCACTAACAATCCCTCCCTTTTATATATTTATTCAGTTCCCATCTACCTGATTGACTGCAATTTTGCACAGGACCTTCTAAACGCTGTAATCATTGTTTCACTTTGCGTCACTGTGTCCTTGTTCAACTGCCCTGTGTGCCTTAATTGCCCCTCGGGGCAAATAAAGTTTTTTTGAATTGAATTTAATTGAATTGAATTGAATTGAATTGAATTGAATTGAATTGAATTGAATTGAATTGAATTTAATTGAATCTGATGATGGGTTGTGTGGAATTGTATTGAATTAGTTTAAATCTTCTTTAACTAATTGACATCAATATGCAAATAACTGTACTCTGTTGCCAATGTCACTAGTTAAATATGGAGTACCACAGGGATCAGACCTTGGGCCTTTATTGTTTTCTCGCTAAATGCTGCCATTACGTAACGAGAAAAGATACAGTCAAGCGAAAAGGATGTACGTATCAGGACATAATAATAAAAAATCATCTGGACCCTGTCAGGTTATAAATTTATTTAAATCTGACTTCAGGTGTGGGGGGGGCAGCATGTAGTTCGGTGGACTAACCTCTGTGTCTATGATTAGAAGGTCACCAGTCTGAGCCCAGTCTTGGCACATCTGCAGGTTCTTGAGCAAAGCCCTTAGCTGCCAGCTCCCCGGGTGCTGCTATGGGTGGCTGCCCTTCACAACCAGTGAGCAAGTTTGGGGGAGGCAGGAAGAGAATTTCCCCACACAGATTAATATAAAAACAAACTGCAGTTCAGCATGTTACTATTTATTTGTTATTTATAAGAGAAATGAAACCAAACTGAAGAGGCTGTGTGTGAAAAACTAAGTACAGTTATTCAATAGCTTGTAGCACCACCTTTAGCAGCAATAACTATGAGTAATAATTTCTTGTATGACTGTATCAGTCACTCATCGTTGTGAAGGACCTTTGAAACATTCTTTTTTATGACGCTGCTTCAGCATTTCAGTCAGGTTGAGGACAGGACTTTGACAGGGCCATTGCAAAACCTTATTTTTTTTCTGTTTCAACGATTCTGTTGTAGATTTGCTGGTGTGCTTGAGATCATAGTCCTGTTGCATGACTCATTTTTGGCCAAGCTTTAACGGTGTGGCCACACATATGACTCATACTTAGGTATACAGAGGAGTTCATGCTTGACTCAATGACTGCAAAGTGCCCTGGTCCTGCGGCTGCAAAACAAGCCCAGATCATCACCCCTCCACCACCATGCTTGACAGTTAGTATGAGGTGTTTGTGCTGATATGCTGTTTCCTTTTCTCCAAATGTGGTGCTGTGTATCATGGCCAGACATCTCCACTTTGGTCGCGTCTGTCAAAAGGGCATTGTTTCAGAAGTCTTGTAGTTTGTTCAGATGCAACTTGCAAATCAAACCCTACTTGGTATTTTTTGTACTGTAATGTTGCACTGTCTTGTTAACAGAGGTGGAAATTTCAGGTCTAGAAAGTATAAATCCAGACCGTGATTTTGTTTCAACCAACCAGCTGAGTACGCTGTGACAGTAACTCTTCATGCTCAATTGGTTGGTTGAAACGAAATCCCGGTCTGGATTTTTACTTTCTGGACCTGAAATTTCCACCTCTGCTTGGTAATTGTCGATATTTTGTGGAGAAAGCATTCAAACAGGAATTTCATTGTAATTTGTACACTGTAGTTTGTACACATGACAATGCTTTCTTAGCTCAGATTGAGTTAGGAAACAGAAGAAACTTAAGCTTCCATTAAATTTGGAAGAAGCTGTACACAGAGGCACACAATAGGGTTCAGAATATTTTTTCTCCTGCATATGAAAACATTTTGTTGTTACTTCTGACCATTTCCTCTTAAAAAATGGTGAGATGCTACTTTTATACTGAAACTGTACCATAAATAAACACTTAGTTCTGTAGCAAAAGGTGACCATACCGCCTCCAAGATTTTTGGTGGTACTGCATCCCGCACTTGCATGGCGTTAATTCCATGTGCTCAAAAGGTGCGCATGGAATAAACGTGGAATACATGTGATGGTCATGATGCATAAACAAAATCGTTGTGAGTGTTGATTATAAACCTTTGAAAGCCTTTGATGTGCAGCTCCTGGAACCACCCACTCCCCAGTAGACCAGTTATCTTGGGTGTATATCTCCATAGCATGTCATGGTGCTGCCTTTGATATACCATTGTTTTGTTTTTTCTAAATCCACCGCGGTGCTGTTGGTTGATTAGGGTAAGAATATAAAACCCCATATATATATATATATATATATATATAGCAACCCAATGGTTGCTCATTGCAACCAGAGAAATGAATTTGCTCTTGTTTCTTAATCTGTAGCTGACTCAAAAAGCTTTGGTCTCTATAAGGGCTTCCTATGTGGGGCGACTCTCTGCATGGACCACTAAGGTTCACCTACAGGGAGGTGCCACGGATCGAATAGAGGGTATGGAATGAAAAACAGGATTCTCTGTACATGGGCATTTCTTTCTTCTCCCAGCTTAACTCCCTCCCACAAAAACATTGTATCATGGCCCACTGATACCAATTTTGATGTATCCCACCCATTGATAAGAATCTTTTGCCGTTACATATAGTAGTACTACCGCAGTACTAAAGACAAGAAACCAGACAGCATGCACCAATTAACTCAGGCGACCCAAAAACAACTCACATTAAAATGTGGAAGTAATACCTGCGGTATACCATCCTCAATCAGGTGAATTTCTAAATATTAAAATGCTTTGTTTTTTTGTGAACTGATTATATTACTCTTTTTGAGTTTACCCAAAATAAATTGGCTAATTTGCTGAATAAGACATCTTTCATTTGCTCACTTTAATTGACTGTCTAGTATAATTGTTTCATGTATGACAATTACATCTTGTGAAATTAACTGTGCAATTAATATTACATTCATTAACTGTTTGCTGTATTAGCTGGGTTTATTTGTGCCAATTTAACTTTATTTGTCAGCCAAAAAGTACAGCATTTCCTTCTAATTCAGATCTGTGCAGTGATCTACTAGACTGTTTACGGTAAAGGTTTGTGTTTTACATTGCAGTGATCTACTAGACTGTTTACGGTAAAGGTTTGTGTTATACATTGCAGTGATCTACTAGACTGTTTACGGTAAAGGTTTGTGTTTTACATTGCAGTGATCTTTTAGACTGTTTATGGTAAAGCTTTGTGTTTTACGCTGTGTGCACCACAGCATGTGTGGTCTTTTTGCTGGTTCTCACCTGATCGCTGTATTTTACTCCCAGACACGGCTCTGTCTCTGTATATTAAAGGCTGGTTAACATCCACGAAAGTGTGGCTGTGAGTTATTCCAACCTTCCAACCTGCAGTCAAATGCATTCAGTGCTTGAAGTGGGGAAAAATAGGTGCTGATACGTCCCTCTCCTCGTGATACTCTCCTCGTTGTTCAGTACTACGTGCAGGTACTCCCCTTCTTATTCAGTACCAGGTACTGGTACTACCCTTGTTATTCAGTACCAGGTGCCACTAGTCCCCTTGTCGCCTTTCAGTTTTCACACCGAATCATAAACAGTCACTGTTCTCCCTAAATTCACTCAATACATGAACTGTGCCATCAGGGGGGAAAACGCACAACAGTACTTATTCTAACATCAAGCATGCGTACAAAACTGTGCCTTTACCACATTTAACCCAGTCAGACCACCTTCCTCTTCTGCTCATACCAGCCTATATCCCCCTCAGGAAGAAATGGAAGCCCATTTAAAATACAATTAAGACTTGGCTACAATTAAGACTTGGATGCCATTTCCCAGCTACATACTGTATGGAGTCATTTTGAACATCAGAACGTAGAGCATTACACACAAACGGTGCTGTTCTACATTGCAAGCTGTGCTGACAATGTCTCTGTCAACAAACCCGCAGGGTTTTTCATAATCAGAAGCCCTGGATGACGAGAGAAGTCCACTCACTGATCAGGAACCGCGACACTGCCTTCAGGACAGGGGACAGGGTACAGTACTGCACTGCACTTCACAGCACAGCACAAGGAGAGCTGACCTGAGGAAGCGTCAAAGCTGCCAAGACGGCACATGAACTGAAAATAGAGGACCACTTCACAGACAGCAAGCGTGGAAGGTGTGACTGGGAAAACAGCAGATTACAAACTTCAAAGGCAGCTAAACAGCTTCTTTGCTCGCTTTGAGCCACACAGGTCAGACACAGCCACACTGCCCCCCTCCCCAGCCCCCACA
>JAODKE010004115.1:0-11120 GCA_026779605.1 Mormyrus hasselquistii
AGGCAACTTAGCTCCTGGGATCATTGGAACACGCAAACCCCTCCACCACGATAAGGTGTCGGCTCCAGGAGAGGCCTCCTCTAAATAAAACTTTAAAAAGAACTTTACATTATCATATGTAAATATAATATATCTAATAATAATATATCTAAAGTAATGATTTGTTTATCTCTGGCCATAGTGCAATGCAGTAGGAGCCCAGAAACAGCCAATGGCACTACAACGCGACATTTTACAGAAGCCAGCAAGGTCCTACAACTTCTAGTTCTAACTCCATCTACCCACAGAAATAAAATTACTAAAACTTAAACTGAAAGTAAAATATATACAAACTAAATAGATATACACATTAAAAATAAAAAACTAAAGGCAAACTGTCACGATCGGGCAGTGAACGAGCGGGCGAGCAGGCGGGCAAGTAAGCCCAAGAAGCTAGCAGGCAACGCAGCAGGACGGGGAAACGAGGATCTATAATTCCGACAGGACAAAACCACGAGACATTCAATGACGGATCTCTTAGACTGGGGAAAGACACGGACAGATATACACAGGACAAGTAGAAACTAACAAGGAACAGGAGAGTACAATCAGGGAAATACACGTGGGAAATGAGGGGGCGTGGCACACGGGAGGATCGTACGGAGCGGATCATGACAGCAAACAGGCAAACAGGATTTCAAATGCAAACTATATTTTAAAAACATCAAAAACTTAATTTAGAAAATCATAACTATAATAACACTGACACAAGGACAAAGACGGACATAAGAACATAAGAACATGTGACGTTACAGTTAGAAAAACATGTTTCTAACAATTTACATTGTTTGTTTGCAGCTGTCTGGAAGTCTTTATGATGCCGTAAAGAGGAATTATATTAAATAAATGTCGGTATTTATGGACTTCCTTTTCCTAAAATCTGCTGGCTATACCTGTTTTCAGTCTGATCAGAGAAGGTAAAAAAAAGAGTTTATATGCAATCTTTGGTCCAGTCTCTTTTCAGACTTCCTGCTACTTTTCCCCTGGCTAATAAATAATCAAAGCATGCTGAATGGACCAGGGGCATAGTTTCAAATTGACTGGTGTGTGCAACCCCCCTGTTCGGTCTCCAAGTCTGGGTCCTGTGATCAAAATTACATCACCACAGTCGCACGTGTGGTGTCACATCTACATGTGTGAAGTATGAACATAAAGCAGGCACATCTGCAGACAAGGGACAGCGGAAACACAGATAGGGAGGTATCAGGATCTGCAGGCACACAGTAGGAAACAAAACAGGCAAACAAAAGAAGCCAGCAAAATGGAGACAATTCCTCGAACCAAGACAGCTGGCACTCCAGTCATGAAGCTGGATTTTTGATTTAGCAAGATAGTCTGGGACTAAATGTGGGTGAGCAAAGGAAAAGCCCAGAAGATAAAGTGCCTTAAATACAGCAAGTAATCTAGCTAAACAACATACCCTGGGGGGACACATGGCTGGGTAGGTTCAAACTCGTCATATTACTGCATCGTCTAGTGCCTTAAAAAATCTTGCTTGATGATACAGGTTCCTGGTCAAACCAGTTATATAGGCTAGTAATCGGAGCGATGAGATGCTATCAGTACTCAGGGGAGAGAGACCAGCAAATGGGAAATGGTGCAGAGGCAGGTCTGAATTGAGGCGTACAACTGTAGCTTGACTTGATAACAATTGTAAAGAAATTGTATGCTAAATATCAGGAATTTGGGGATTCTTTGCTTCTCTCAGGACTATAAGATTTTGGAAGGATTTTGGAAAGGATTGTAGTGGAAAGCCAGGAATCCAAGGATTTCATGAGGAAAAATGACAGAAACCTGCTAATTTACACAAATCTTACAGAAAACCTAGACATTTCCTAACAAAAATCTGTCAACATACTTCGAGGTTAAAATATCAGAAGCGTAAGAGTTAAGAATTTTCATAACTAAGATGTTGTGGAATGAAGCATAAAATATTTCCTTAAAGTACCATCAGAGTGGAAGAGTGGGGATTAGGAGCTTTTTCATGGTTTAGAACGAAGGCTTAACTTCTAGAAGGAGAGAGAAAATCTGCTACAGACTGACAAGAAAACTCAATTTAATGCCTTTTTCCTTCTAACTTATGGCCAACTTTTATGTGTTTTTCAGCTGAAGGAAATGAAATGAAAACCTCTTAAAAATAATAATATTTCAATTTCGTTTGGCAAATTGTTCACAGGTTTGTGATATTAGAAAAAAAAACCTCTGTTAACACAGGTGTGCATTTTGGAAGCTTGGAAGGGAATCACAATTGCTTTCATCTGTGAACAACAAGGAAAAGCCTAATTAGAGCAGCTAAATAGACAAATATTTCTATGCAAATTATTCACATGACATAGCAAGCCATTCAAAAGAAGAAGTGGAGGACATTAATTACATTTTTTTTGGGCTGCAATGAGCTTGGGAATTCTCAAGCAAAGTCAAGTTAAGTAAAGCTTTGTTGTCTATCAACCATATACATATGTTATGTGCACCATTTGAGAAAGGATGCAGGAATACATGTCAAATGGGAAATAAGCAATCAACAAAGAATATGTTCACTACAAGAAACCTGTAAGCACTATAGCATCAATTTTATTTTATGCCTTTTCTTGAAGAATGAAAATGTTGGTAAATGAATCACATTTGACACGAAATTGTACTGTATATTGTGCTTGTCAATCGTGTATTGCCGGTTACTTCCTGTGTCACCAGAGAGGTCCCAGTCGCCAGTTACTTCCTGTGGCGCCAGTTACATACAGTACGGTGTCGCTAGAGAGGTCCCAGTCCCGACACATTTGAGCAATAGCACTTTCTTGGGGTTTGGTCTTTGTATGCCAGTGTTATTTGTCTTGTGTTAATGGTTGTTGTGTCAGCTTTGTAATCTGTTTGTTTGGTTTTTATCTCTTGGTGTCATTTCCCAACTGTATTGTCCCCCAGCTTCAGCAGCCATCTGCACTATAGCCTTCTTCTGTGAACACTGTTCTGGAAACTTCCATCTGGTCAGCAACCTCCCGGTGCAAGTGGTTACCTGTTTTCTGCAGTGTCCTGTCCTACGGCTTCGAGGATTGTTAGAAATAGCACCTGTTTTAGAAAAATCCGTTATTCCAGTCATGGCAGTTTTATGGGTTTGTTTGTCTTACAGGTTGTCAATGTGACTCATTCCTTTTTAGAACTCATTTCAACATATAAATACAAATAAAATAAAAAAGTACATCTATATTATTGGAGATAAAACATTATATAATTTGCATGAGCACATGACCCAATGTACAATTATGGTAATTTGCCCAGGTCCTGAGGCAGCAGAAGTTGCCCAGATCACCATAACACGCGTTTTTATTACTTTGATTCATTATTGCACGAAGTCTTCAGATGTACTCATGTGCTTTCAGACAACCTGAACTGGAGGTTTTATGCTTTTTTAAGTGAACAGTGGTTTCCATTTCGCTTTTCTCTAGTGCATCCCATGAATAAGGTATGAAATCCAGTGCAACAGGATAATAAATTTAAGGCATTTCGAAAAATATAGTTCCTGGTATATTTAACATTTTAGTTTAAATAAATAACAAAAGAAACCCTGAAACTGTCCACAATGGTAAAGATATTAGCATTTCTGAAAGAATTATTTTCCAATACCGTTGCTAAAATGAGCTTTTTTAAAAAAGTAAATTTAGTTGATAGTCATGCTTTCTCCAGTGTGGTGGTAACATAGAAGCAGACACACAAAGATTGTTATTTTCTTAACACATAAAACTTTATCTTCCCCATACTTCAATGTTGCACTACAGCATGTGAGGGTGATATGCAAATGAACACCACTCACACTCATGACAAGTCGCGTTTGTCCAGACTTATGGTTTTGGGTTTAGGAGAAAAATTAAAGTACCTCATTAATTCACGGCTTGGAGTCTTGGATTCTCATCCATTTAAATGAAGCCAGAGGGTGGCCGACGTAGGCACACCTCAAGGTGATTTCACAGCTCCCTGGTCTGCGAGTGCCCGGCTTGGTGACTTTATGGGATTAGTGTGCCTCACAAGCCAGAGCTGGATGCCAGCTAAGCAGTGGCTAGCAGTCCTGCCTTCCCGCATGACATATCTCACTCTCACTCTGCAGCTTCCTGGGATTGCAAGGCCTCCAGCAGAACTATCCTCGGGGAGCTGATTTTAATTCCCAGCTTCTGACTTTGCCAATTAGTCACACAGGAAGCCTCCAACCAGCTGAAGAAATGCAGCTCTCTTTATTTAAGGTTTAAAGGTGTTTGTTATTTCTATTTTTTTTCTGGTAGATGTCTGAAAATGAAAGGTGGCTGTGACCTGTATTTTACATACAAATGGACTTGGGTTATTTTCATACACAAGCATGTTACAAAAACATGAAGCAACATGAAAGACTTTAAAAACTACCTAGAAACTAATATGTGATATTAAAAGCTGCTGGTTGACACAAATTCCAATTAGCATGAAAAGATATTTTTCTAAACTGAAAGAGTAGGAGATGAAGCTGAATTGGTGTCCTGTTGGAGCATTGAAGAGGGTACACAATGCGGCTTACAAGATCAAAGGGGAACTATTTTGTGAACTGAACTCAAAACAACCAGAAACAAATGGGGCCACGAGGGGCCTAAACAAAGGCACACAAGTAATACAAAAACCAACGCAGACCAAGAACAAGCCTTTCAGCAGGGATCAACACAAACACACTCAGGTAACGTGCAACACAGACAATAGTCAATGAGGGAACTGAGAACAGGCAAGTATTTTATGCAAGTAACAAGGTAAAAAGGAGGGATTGGTGTCGGTCATTTATGAATACTCAGACACCAGGGATCAGGAGCTACAGGGAACACAGGAAATACTGTACAAGGAATACAGGGCATGGATACCGACTGGGCAAAGGCATAGTTAACCAGGAAAAAAAATGCAAAAGCAAGGACAAATATTAAATATACACATAAACACAGGTAATATAATTAACATGGGGGAAAGGGAAATTGTTTGCCCACTAGCCAAACTGTCATGATCCGCTCCGTTCGATCCTCCCGTGTGCCACGCCCACCTCATTTTCTCGTGTGATGCCCTGATTGTAATCACCTGTGTCCTGTTAATCCCTGCTTAGCTGTGTATTTAGTCTTTCCTCAGTATGTCAGATCCGTCATTGTATTGTCTACTGTCTACTGACTGTGCCTGTCTGCCGTATTAAACCCCGTTTGCCCTGTCCGTCCGGCTCCATTCGCTTCCTTGCCTGTTTGCCTGCCGCGAACGTGACACAAACAGCGGAAAGCAGTTTGTATAATTTAGAATATATTACATGTTCAATGGGCACTACATTTTGTGCTGCAACTAAATTATATTCCTTGTATATGAAAATATTGACAGGGCTCATTTGCCTGTCAGTAAACGATTATCTATCTATCTATCTATCTATCTATCTATCTATCTATCTATCTATCTATCTATCTATCACATTGGGTATTTCATAGCAGTCTTTAAACATATTTTTGTTACATGAACACACTAGAATAATGCAGTCTGATTTTTTATAATGTAGGTTTTAAAAATTATTTTTACAGACTAATTTTATGGTAAATTTAACACCAAAAATCCTTTACTTTTAGTGGCAAATTAATGCTTCAAATAAAAAATAATTTGCAGCCTTGGATTAGATATATGTCACATTAAATGTATCAAACTGGTCTGTAAAACTCCAGTAAAGAGATATATGCCTTTTACAGCCGTTACTGGTGGGATTATTGTGCACTATCAAATGGGAGTCAATAAAGCAACAAATAAGAAACCATGTGACGGCTGGCTGAAAGATGTAACAGATGTAAAAGTTGTCTCAGGTACTTCCCAGCTTACTTTTTTAGATACAGTGCTGCTTGAAAGTTTGACATGGTCACTGTTTTTGTAAAAAAAAAACATTAAAATAACCTTATTACACATACATCCAAATCCCAATTTCTAAAGCACACCTTCCATATAATGGACACACACACACAAAAAAAGATATATTTTCATTATTTAATTCAACAAAGGTGGTTTATTTCACAAAAACTGAAAATTTAACATGTGCAAGTATGTGTATTAGTAGCTTGTGGCCCCTTCTTTTGCAGCCATTACTTCAACTAAACGTCTTCTGTAACCACTAACTAGTGTCTCACATCTGCTTATGGGGATTTTTGCCCACTCCTCCTTGCAGAACTTTGGTATGGTTAAGGTGCTAATTAGGTACAGAAGAGGATTAGGACTGACTTTTTCCTCCGAATTCTGTCTTTAACCTCAGAATTCTGACTAAAAAAATTTAGAAAAAACTAAACTCAGAATTCTACTTTAATCTCAGAATTCTGAGTTTAGTTTTTTCTAAAATTTTTTTTTAAAAAAGAAAAAAGTCTGAGATTAAAGTCAGAATTCAAATAATATTTTTATGGTGGCCTTAATCCTCTTCTGTAAATTAGGTCTACATGATAATACTCTATGTGAAATTTCTGCAACACTGCAACATTTATAAAATAGCAGGTGAAAATACCTGAAACAAAATATATCTAAAAATAGGTCATTATATACTGTACCAGTGTCAAATAAGTTGATAGTCTGCCTAGAGTTGCGTTAACACACATAAAGCAGTGCCAAGAAATCATTATAGCACATACACACAATATATCATACAGCTGTGTGTTAATAGCTTATGTATTTTTTATATGTTTATATCAAAATAAAAGTTCTGGGTCCTATCGTAGAAACTTTGAATAAATGATGTCCATAATTATCTAATTTTTTCAAACCTGGCACAATGAGGAAAAAGACTTTTACCACTAATGTGGTAAACTTCTATAAGCATGAACCTATCATGTTATGCAGTCGAACATCATATATATATTATATAATGTCAATATGCAACTCAACAAATGATGTTTTCCACAACCAAGAAGGAGGAGGAGCGGCTCTCAATGAAAGATGCATCTGATCCACTGGGTCATGCTTCAATTCATGTGTTTCAGGTGGTGAGCATCTATCACCAATGTGCCACATTTATCCTTATCATATAGATATGCCTGGCAGAACATTTAATGCATGATAGACAAATACTGTCATAAATAAGGATGTTCTTAATGTTTGGATGTGTTGTGCTCCCCTTAGCAGAACGTACAATTTAAAAAATATTTTTGAATATCTTTCATGATGTAGTCCAGATATGAAATTTAGAGGAATCAGCAGTGATAGTTTCTGTTGTGTGCAGTGTGGCATTTTTGTGGGTCTTGGCTGGCATGTTTCTACCTGGGGAGGGCTGTATGTTAACAATCAACAATCATGTCATCCTCAAGCAACATTGTACTTGGCTGGGGTATTACTCCAACCACCTCAGCAGCATCCTCTTGCCAACACAAACAACATTACATACTAAACTTGGCCGTACTTCTGATAGTCTTGGGTAAGTGCTAAAGGAGCAGAATGTTTCTTCCAGAATGTCTTTGCATATCAAATATTATCTTTTCAGAGAAGTAAGACTTTTATTAAACAAATTCAGCTTTGTGCTGGATACAACGTCACTGTTTTGCAGGGGATAACGTTGTAAGAAGAATCACTACTACTAAATTAGAGAAAGTAGTGCTTGGAATATCTCTGGATTATGTAATGACTTGTTTACGTGTGTCTCAGTAGGATGTGTGTGAATGCTGTACCTGTAATCACAAGGTCATTAGTTCTAATCCCTGGATTGGCAAAATGGTTTCACTGTTGGGCCCTAGAGCAAAACCCTTAAGCCCCTGCTGGTTCAGGGACTGGTGGCCCCTGAACATTGTTTTGGATAAACAAAACCGCTAAATGGGACAGTGTATTAATCTTGATGGGGAAAGTTTCCTTTCACTTTGCCCCATCGTAATCTCCATGAGATGCATGCGGAGGTATGAGCAAGCTTTGGGGGGAGGGGTCACAGTGCAGGGTCAGTCAGAGCTGGGGGTTAAGGGTCTTGCTCAAAGGCCCACAGACTGTTTTGTTAAGGCTAGGGTTCTGTTAAAGGCACAGAAGCTTAGCCCACTTAGCCACACACTGCCCCCTAAATAATTTAAACATAGTTACACTGTTTTTCTCCCAGTTTGGCCAGCAGGTATCACTGGCCATCCTGTCCTCCCCGTTGTCAAAGTCCTTAGTCCTTAGACCCTCCTCCCCAGACAGCCACATAGCTCAATGAGCTGAATGTGTGGCCACTAAACCCCCCTGTTTACCGAATACAAGTTACAAACACAGGAACTAGATAATTAATACAAATGAAATGCTAGTGAACAAACCCTGTGTTGTGTTATTTGTATTTAGCCTGTCTGCCTGCTCCTTGTTTCCCTGACCCATTTGTAGTTAGTCTTTGTTTTTCCCTATTTTGCTTTTTGACCCCTTGTACATAAAAACATAAGAAATTTACAAAGGAGAGGAGGCCATTCGGTCCATCAAGCTTGTTTGGGGAGAACTTAACTAATAGCTCAGAGTTGTTAAAATCGTATCTAGCTCTGATTTAAAGGAACCCAGGGTAGTAGTCTAGCAGGGAGACTACTAAAATGTTCTCCTGCTAATTTCCACTTATGGCCACAAGTTCAAGTATTTAAACTAATATTGAAATAGCCATTTGGCTGAATAGCATCCAGATCTGTTAGAATCTTATATATCTGGATCATTATCATTAATGCAAATTAGGAACAATACACTGCAAAAACTGAAATCTAAGAAAGTAAAAAAAAGCATATTTCTAGAAAATGTATCTTGTTTTTTGCCATTAAAGATAAATAGTCATAAAATACATTGTGCAGTAAACTATAAATCTTAATTTAAGAAAATTGATCTTCACTTGGCTAGGCAAGTAAATGTAAACTCATTTTAAGCAAGATTTTACTAGAAACAAGTGACAGCTATAAAGCCCAAATATTGGTGCATGTTCAATTTGTCACGACGGGGCAAGAAGGGAGATGAGAATCCAGAAGTGCAGGGAGTTCGGGTGTTTAATAAGCTAAAAGACAGACAATCACAGATAGAACACTGCCCAGTGTAGCAGGGTAGATTTGAATCGGCGCGCTGAGGCCGACAGCACTTGGGGGGTCGACCTCGAGGATGGGGGGCTGGCTTGTCTGGGTGACCCAGATGGAATGCTTGCTTAAGGACGGGATCTGTGGCTTCGGAGGCTGGCACCCAGCTCCGCTCGTCCGGACCATCTCCGTCCCAGTCCACAAGATATTGTAACTTCCCCTGTCGCCTTCAGGAATCCAGGACGGCGTGGACGGGAGCATTGGAAAAGAGTGAGTTTCATAACTGGGCTCACTCTCGAGTTAAGCGAGTACTCCACCCACACCAGATGTGAGGACCAGCTCGTGGGATCAGTGCGGCATAGAAGATACAGAGCCTTGGACACCTCCTTGTTGGTACGCTCGGCTAATCCGTTGGCCTGGGGATGGTAACCAGAAGTTAGACTGAGTGACACGCGGAGTTTACTACAGAATTCCCGGAACACTCTAGAGGTAAATTGTGGTCCTCGATCTGACACGATGTCCTCCGGAATGCCTGTGAAGCGGAAGAGTTTGTGGATCAAGATCTCCGCGAGTTACTTGGAAAATCGATCCACGATGGTGAGTATCACGGTCTTATTCGAGGATCGGGGAAGGTCTGTGATGAAATCCATTGTGATATGCAACCAGGGTCAGGAGGGAACAGATAGAGGCTGGAGGAGACCAGCGGGGCTCAGGGCAGAGGACTTACATTGAGCACACTCTGGACAACTGTCCAAGAAGGCCACCAATACTGCCGAGCTACCAGACGTTGGGTAGCAGACACCCCTGGGTACCCGGTCCCGAGCTGAGCATGTATCCATCGGAGCAATTCCTGTCTATGGGAAGGCGACATGTACAATAGATTAGTGGGACAGCCTGTGGGTGGTGCTCAATTCTCATTTTCCAGGTTGATGGTGTCCTCTAACCCCCAGGTTATTGAAGACACAAAACAAGATGGACTTAGGATAGGGTACAAACTCTCCTCACCTTCTGGTGGGTCGAACTGCCTGGACAAAGCATCGGCCTTCACGTTTTTCTTACCGGGTAAGTAACTCACCTTGAACGAGAAGCGGGCGAACCACTGCGCCCAGCGAGCTTGGCGAGATACTCCAGGTTACGGTAGTCGGTTAGCACCACGAAGGGGTGCCGTGCCCCTTCCAGCCAATGTCGCCATTTCTCCAGGGCCAGTTTAATGGCCAGGAGCTCTCTATCACCCACGTCATAGTTCAGCTGTGTAGGAATTTTAACAGCTCAAATGGGGGTGGTTTTCCACCAATGTTCAGGGGAATTGATTATGAATTAATTAATGATTAATTCATACACAATTAAATATGAAATATTAGGTTTGAGTTGTTGTTCCGATATCACAGTCTTTGTACTGGTCCCAATTGGTCAAAAACTGAACGATTTAAGTCCAGAATGTGAATGGAATTCATCGTTAGTGTAGCTACTCGGTCTAAGATAGCGGCCCGTCCACTGGGTTAGCTTCTCTCGGTAACCTAGCAACTCAGCTCTCGGCCAAAGACAGAGTCTCGCGATACTTGAGGATGCGAATGGGACTTCAAAGCTCAGTAACGGGATTCAGACTAATAAAGTGACTTATTGTAAGCACAGAGAGGGAGATTTAAAATGCGAAAAGCATGCGTTTATTTTAATGCTACACTAAAACAGGACAAACATTACACATAACATAATACATACAAACAATACGGAAATTACGGGAAAAGGATTGAAAATAGAAAACAATGATCAGCTATGATTAAGTACTGTTCTGCAACGGCAAGCCTAGGATCTAAACAGGCAACCCAGATTTCAGTATAGATTAGCCAGTATCAGTTGAATGTGAAAGAGTTGAAGGTGACGTTACGTGATTGCAACGGTGATCGGCTTTGTCTTTTGTTGAAGCTTGCGGCGGAGTTTCGATGGTAGATTTATCTTCTCTGCGCGTAGCTTCTTCCGCAGTCTTTTGGTCCTCTCTTCTTTTTTTCTTCTTCTTCGTGATCTCTGGGTGTGAGGTTTTTATGCCCCATGGGTCCATTGAATATTCATACCCCAGGGTCTGACTCATACCCAATG
>JAODKE010004116.1:0-11117 GCA_026779605.1 Mormyrus hasselquistii
AGCCAGCTGCGTACGTTCCTGCAGGACAGTCAGGTTCCCCCGAACCTGGGCTTCTCTTCGAGAAGATGGTGTCAATTTTGTTGAGAGACCAGCTGATCAGATCCATAATTTCTTCAGTTTGAAGAATCGACGTTAGATAAAATTAAAATGTTTGATGCAAAGGTACGTGGACAGAACAGCTGATTGCGCATCACCCCCACTTCGATAACACTCGAGCTGTCAATTAACAAGGACAGACAAGTACTTACATAGGCCGAGGGCAAAAAAAAATGAAACAAATATGGCACACAAACGTTCAAATACACACAAATACTTCCAGATAATTCCAGACAACCACTTCAACAGGTGTATAACATGTGTACACAGAGTTCACACCACTCCCGCACAATGCAGCAATCCCAGCAAGCTATATTGTCATAAGGTTTTCCAAAGGGTTCTCGTATACCATTGGTTAGGAGAACATTAATACAACCAAAGAGGAATGGTGCCCAAAGGTCATCCAAAGGTTCCCACATTAAAAACACAATGTAGCAGGCTGATTAAATTCCATTTGTAGGTCAGTCTGAGTGGAGCAATGGTGTATCATTACAAAGTAGGCCATTGGTTACATTTCCTATTTGGCTTAGCAGAAAAAAAGCACTATTGTATTCTCAGAGAACTTCTGGAGCCAGCAAAAGCTAGTATGATTTATGCTTTACCTTTCAGTCCTTGGCTGGGTTTTCCTAGGATTTTATCTGTGGGGCGTAATGATCCTAGCATTTGTCCCCCAAGTCCCTTAACCCCATATTCTCTCTGTCTGCCTGGCATACTCCAATATATTACTTACATCTTCCTGGCACACAAACAAGGAATGACCTGTAAAAGCTAGTTGCCCAACATTACAGGGAGATTTCTGCAGTGGATGGTGTCTGATTGGCATCATGCAAGCTAAGCTGGGTGACTTTGGACAGTTACAAATCAGCAATGTATGGCCCAGTGTCTGGTTTAGAGAAACTACTGGTATATTCATCCAAATCTGTAAGGCCAGATCCTGATCACTCTCCACAGCCTCACTCACAGGTTGTTGAAGCAATACAGTCTGAAGAAGAGTAAGAGTTACATAATTGTAAAAACTGTAAAATGTAACTGCAAAGCATTGTATAAATAACTTACCAGTTTTAGGCATTGTGTCTTGCTTCTTAATGCTGACAATTTCGTGCAAGTAATTCTTGGAGGACATTAAGGTGAAGTGCATCGCCCCCCCCCCCCCAACAGAACAACTGGCTACAGTCTGGTACCCCAGTCAAAATAGTCTAAAACCACCACTGACTTGTGCTCAAAATCAACAGTGTTGATTGCTTTCTGATTCCCTTTTTGCTCGTTCCCAAAAGGCACATACTGTACCACACAAACTGAGACTGTGGCTGATTAGCCAATGTTCTATTGCCTTGCTTTCTCCAGCTTCCTTGAGTCCCTCCTGTGTGCCTTGGTGTGAGCATTCTCCCAGACCTGCTATGCTGTGAGAGACTTTGCTTTTCTTTTTCCCTTCAACAGTATTGTAACAGTATTCATGCAGTAGTAGCATTTCACTTAATTGTCAGTGTTTTTAAGGCATCCTGAATACACTCACTGGCCACTTTATTAGGTACTCTTTGCTAATATCAAGTTGGATCCCTTTTTGCCTTCTGAACTACCTTAATTCTACATACTGTAGATTCAACAAGGTGCTTGAAACAGTCTCTTAGAGACTTAATAGTTGACATAATAGTATTACATGGTTGCTGCAGATTTATTGGGTGTAGATCATATGAGCAAGTGACATTTTTCCAATCTTCCAATGTTCAATTTTGGTGAGCTTGTGGTCAATATGGCCTCAGTTTCCTGTCCATAGCGGACAGGAGTGGCACTGAGTGTGATTTTTATGTTGCTGTAGCCCTTCTGCTTCAAGGTTCTGTGTTGTGTTTTCAGAGATGCTCTTCTGCCATCCTTGGTTATTATGAGCTGTCATGAGGGATAACTGGGGATAACTGTTGCCTTTCAAACAGTTTAAACCAGTCCGGCAGTTCTTCTTTGACTTCTGCAAACAACAAGTTATTTTCGCCCAGTGAACTGCTTTTCACTAGATAATTTTTCTTTTCCAGCTCATTCTCTTTAAACTCCAGAGATGGTAATACATGAAAGTACTTTAGCAGTTTCTGAAATATACATACCAGCCCACCTGGCACCAACAACCATGCCACATTCAAAGTCACTTACATCACCTTAACAATAACTGAAGCTCCTGACCTGTATCTGCATGATTTTATACACTGTGCCTCTGATTTATGGCTGGCTAATTATATATTTGCATCACCGAGCAGTAAAACAGGTGTACTGTACCTAATAAAGTGGCCAGTGAGTGCATGTCTCGTTAGAAAAACTGACATTAATCTGAGGGAATTTGTGAACTACTGCCATACATGATCGATAAGTTACTTGACAGAACTTGAAACCAACAGTTTGACCCCCGCTAGACCCTTAACCCCCAGCTCCCTGGGTGCTGCAATGGGTGGCTGCCCTTGACAGCTTGCTTACAAAGAGCAAGTTGAGGGAGGTAAAAAAAAATAATTGTGGCTGTGGTGGCTTGATGGTTAGGGAAGTGCACTTGTAATTGAAAGATTGCAGGTTTGAATCCCCCACCAGCATGTCACCACTGAGGTACCCTGAGCAAGTTACTGTCCCCAAGCACTGCTCCCTGGGTGCTGAATTAGTTGCTACCTGCTATGTCATTTTGTTGTTGTTGTGTGCTGTGCTGTGGTGCGTTGACAATGACCACTAATCACCAAATTCTCCTTAATTATTGCTTAAGGTACTTTCCACCAAAACCATATGAATGTCAGCAGTAATTGTGAGTCTGAGAGGGTGTTCTCCACCCTGTTCCAATAGACTCTGGGCTCAGTGAGACGCCAGAACTGGATTAGTGACATACCAGACAGATGGGAATCCACCTGAACAGCCTGGCTTTAGGGAATGATAGGAAACTAGAGAACATGGGAGAAATCCACACGAGCACTTCCCACAATAACTGATTCCACAGCCTTGGAGGTACATTTCCATGATTGTACCAACCACTGTAAATTATAGCCTTCTTAATCATACAATTTATTTCTAACAATACCTTAAACTGACACAAAGAAATATTTTTTCTAACATGTGTGAGATCCCTCTTCTGACATCAGTATGTGGGTCACTTTAATGAAGAGAGATGACAGCTCTTTGTTAGCCTGTATTAACAGCCCACTGGCACTGAGAACCAGCAGGAGCACATACAAGGAAGGCCCCACATAACATAAATCTCACATTGGGGGAAGACCTTAATGTAAATGTGAGCATTCTACAGAAAAAAATTACAGTTACAACACTTGTTGTTTACAGTGTTATAACACATTACGTTATGTTGCTGTTACATTTACTTTTTTTTTTCCACCCCTGTCGTGTCTGGCACTTGAAGCAGGCAGGATGTTAGTCTGGGTGCTATATTGTGCCAACACTTTTATTTTGCCAAGTGGAGCTTCGGAGTAAACTCGTTGTTACTTGAGATATACTCTTTATTCACCGTTATAGATTATTAAGCCAGAGCCAACAGGGAAAGTTAACTGAAATAAGAGAAATAAAGAGAAGAAGAGAGGAGGGAGAGATAGAAGAGAGGGAAAAGGAGAGAAAGAAAAGATGGAAAAAAAGAAAAAAGGGAGGGGTTAGATAGAGAGAGAAAACCAGGGAAAGAAAAATAATACTGTAAATGATAACTTAAGAAAAAGTAGAGCAAAAGGAAAGAATAACAAAACGACAGCTTCTTCATCTTAGTACTGGACATTGTATCATCACCCCAGCTGCTGTATCTGAAAAGAAGATCTAGGTGTACACACAAAAAGTATACATACAAAGAAACTAATGGTACCATTATGACAGAGAATAAGCTTATGTCAGTATCTGCTTCTGGAATTAAATATATTAATGCCAAAGAAAAAGTACATATGCAGACCAACAGCAACAGTCTGGATATTGCTGTACCAGTATCTGCATCTGAGAAAGGTTGGAGGCCACACACACCCAGACAAGAAGGGGAGAGAGGGATAAAATAGAGCAAGAAAGCCCTGGGCTATCCTGTGTGTGCGTGTCTACGTATGTGTACGTAGGTGGGTGTGAATGTGTGTGGGTGTTTGCATATGTACGTGTGTGTGTGCATATACACGTGTGTGTGTGTGCTCATGTGTGTATGGTTGTGTGTTGTGGGTGTATGTATGAGTGTGTAGGTTAACATGGAATGATTCCCAGTGAGTGTGCGAGGCCACAACAATGCTGCCCCCGGGGCCCCCAGAGCGATGATGGACCCAGCCTCCCCACAGCGGCCAGGCACCCGGGTCACCCCCCACCGGAAGGCTGCATGTCCACCCAAGGAGGCAAAGGGGGGAGGCACCAGGAGCACAAACCAGGAGTCCTACGGCCACAGGCGGCAGCGTGCCAGTTCCCCGGCCAGTTACATTTACAAATTGCATAAGCTCACACTGCCATGCCAGTTACCAGAAAAATTAATGCTTGCTAACCAGTTACAATATTGAATAACTACACTTGCAGAGTTGTGGGAAGGTTCTAGTTTGTCTTTTCATCTCACAACCACATATTTGGGATGAAGGGATACTGGATCCTATCCAGGACAGGGGAGCACCCTAGAAATGCTCAGTCATCCATACATGGGGCAAAAATAATGTCTTTTTCAACATAACATGGCCGGAATATGCGAACACCACAGAGAGAAGAGGAGGGATTCAGACCCCATCTTGGAGGTGCTTGTTGTGATCTGAGGGCTGCTCACCATGTTCTGCAGGCAGGACTGTACTGCTGTACCCGGATACTGGATATGATGCCCATAGTATGCACCAGTCATCTGCTTAGATCTGGTGGTTGCATTCAGACCATACATTCCCATACATTCCGGGGAAATAAGAGCTTTGATGAGCTTTTCTGTTGACTGCTGATGGGTCAAGTGACCAAAACGGGGGACTGGTAATGGTGACTCCCAGAGAATAGAAACCCTATATCCACAGCAACAGATGTGAAGGTGGTGTGATTCATTTAGAAAAAATACATTATAAACCAGAAATAAATCACAACAATCCCATTAACAGTATGTAACATTAGTTTATCCATTTTGCAAAATTACACTATGTACTAGCAGTACTCCTGTGGTATTCTTGTGTGTTTCTTGACAGCTATCATTTATTAATGAAAGATCAAGTTATATGAAATTAATTTCTGCTGAATCATTTTCCTAAATCAGAATACCAGCATCTATCATTAAATCTTCTCTAAGCTAACTGTACTCATGCTAAATGGATAATGTGACTTTACCTTTCCTCTGACTGATAAAAGGCAATAAAGATTTAATTATAGTATCCATTTAGACTATCAAAATTGGAAAAGACTGGAAGATCAATATTAAGTCTAGATGTGATAAGGGCTACCAAAGGCGATACTGCTTAGGTCATCTGATGAGGACATTGAGGGTGTAATGACTGGGTGCAGACAAGCCGGGAAACTGGTGAGAGAGCCGTAAATGCGGGTAACAGGGTTTTTAATTAGGGCAGACAAGACGACGGAGAAGCACACGGCAAACCACATCAATGACGGATTTGGGGATACAAACTTAGACGCGGACTAATATACACAGGAAAGGCTGAACGTAACAGGTAAAAGGGGATTACAATTGGGAATTAACACGAGGTAACTAGGGGGGTGTGGCACACAGGAGGATCGGACGAGCCAGGTGTGACAGAGGGACATTACAGCTGAGCATCAAGGAATTAAGCAGGTCCTCTTTGGGTTAAACACACAGGTCCTGATAGGAAAACCAAGAGGATTTAATTGCGCCTAGTTCAAAATGGATTAATTATAATAATAAGAGCGAATGGACTTTAGTCTTACATGCATGACAATGAGATGTAAATGAAACATGAAATTTTTTAAATCTGCTGATTTATAAAGCAATTTCATCTCCAAAAATATCAACCACAAAGGCAACTCATATTTTTTTAAAAAATAACAAATCTGTCATGTTGAGAAGTACAAGAAGGTTTAAATTAGCCTGAGAAATATATTTTCATTATATAGACGTTTACTGTAAGGGTTTAGACGGGAAAAAGAGAACGCTGTTGCGGAATCAGATGCGAAGAAACTTTAAGACAAAGAAGGCTGTTAAACCTAACAAGCTGACAGGATCGTTGTCGTGGGGCAGGCTGGGGTCGGGCAATGTGCAGAGTCAATCTTGGGGACTTGGCAAGGCTCGTGGTCAGGGTACAGACAGGGGTCAGGCGATTCACATCGGGCATCAATAGGGCTGAAGAGAAACTCGGGGTCAATGAGGCAGAACACAGGTAAGAAAACTTGGAAAGGCAGAAAATCGAAAAAATGCTCAAACTCAGAGAAAACTCTATAAGATCTCACATCAGAGTGCACGATCCGATGGCTGAAATAGTCTCCCTTAATTGGAAAACCTGCCACAGCTTGTGGTGGATGCAGTGAAAACCGGAGAAATCAGACAACCCGGCAGGGTTGTGCGAAATTGACGGCTCGTAAAAACGGAGAAAGGTGGATCAAGGAATCCCTGGAGGCATGGTCTTCTTGACATCAGTTGGGGATCCCTGGGGTTGATCCGTGACAGTAGCCCCCGCCATGACCGCCATCCCGCGGATGGCCAAGCACCCCCGGGTGGGCCCACTGGAAATATGCGACGATAGAGGGGTTCAGTATGTGTCAAGCTGTCTCCCATGAACGTTCTTCAGGGCTGTAACCCTCCCAATCCATCAAGTATTGCAATCCACGACACCAGTGACGGACAGCCAGTAGACAACGTACAGTAAAAACTTCACCCCCTCCTATCAGCTTGGGCGGCAGAGGAGGAAGAGCAGGAGACGCCAGGGGACTAACAGCATGTGGCTTTAGCAGGGAGACATGAAAAGTGGGGTGTATCCTACGCATAGTGGCAGGGAGGCGTACTGCAGAGGGATTGACGATCTTAGTAATAGGAAAAGGTACCACGAAACGAGGAACCAGCTTCCGTGAAATCACATGTAAGGGAAGGTCCCTGGTGTTTAGCCAGACCCGTTGTCCAACCTGCAAAGGGGGTGCTCAGGAGCGACATTGGTTAGGTTAACTCTGCATCCGGGCTCTGTAGCGTAGCAAAGAAGTCTTGGAGATCCTCCAGATGCAATAAAAACTGGTGGACAGAAGGGACCATGACCTCAGTCTCCAAGGATGGGAACAGGGGTGATTGGTACCCTAGGCAAGATTAAAAGAGAGAAAAACCCGTAGATGAGACTGGCAACGAGTTATGGGTGTATTCAGCCCGGGTCAGGTAGGAACTCCATGTAGCAGGCGAGTGGGAGGCTAGAAAATGCAACATCCATTCCAGATCCTGGTTGAGCTGTTCCGTCTGACCATTGGACTGGGGCTGGAACCCAGAGGACAGACTCGCTGTGGCTCCAAGCATGAGAAACAAATTGTAGACCTCTGTCAGACACAATATCCAATGGTAACCTATGGAGCCTAAAAACATGCTCAATTAATAGTTGTATCATCTCCTTAGCAGATGGCAATCTAGGAATGGGAATAAAATGGGCTGCCTTAGAGAACCAGTCCACAACTGTAAGGAGCCCTGTGTATTCCCGGGAGGAAGGATGACCACAAAATCTACCGCCACATGACACCAGGGGCGTCTAGGGATGGGAAGAGGTAACAAGAACCCAGTTGGAGCTCGAGAGGGCTTCTTATTCTGGGCACAGGTCTCACACATGGCCACAAAACTATGGATATCCTGGAGCATGGAAGGCCACCAAAACCTCTGTCTAAGTAGAGCCTGTGTGTGGTGAACCCCTGGATAGCAGGCCAGGAGAGATGAATGTTCCCACTGAAGGACTCGGGAGCACAAGAACTCTGGCACAAATAAACACTTGGATGGGCACTTCTCTGGTGGGCTAATGAGAGGTTGGACCGCCCAGACTGCCTCCTCGATACCCCATGTGACTGGTCCAATAAAACATGTGGTGGGCAGAACAAGACTGGTCTTCTCCTTCACATCACTCACATCATGTTGACAGGACAAGGCATCTGGCTTTCTGTTCTTGGAGCCGGGTATGTAGGAAATCAGATAGCTGAAATGGTTTAAAAACATGGACCACCTAACCTGGCAAGCATTGAGCCGTTGAGCAGACCGCAAGTATTCCAGGTTCTTATAGTCAGTCAGGATTAAAAAAGGATCAGGGGTGCCCTCTAACTAATGTCTCCATTCTTCCAAGGTGAGCTTGATAGAATGCAACTCCCGGTCCCCTATGCTGTAGTTCCTCTCAGCAGGAGTGAGATTCCGGGAAAAAAAAACACAGGGTTGCTGTTTGTTGTCCTATGAGGAGCGTTGGGATAACAAGGCATCAACCTCCACTAAGAATTTCCATGATAGGTCGGCACCTGTAGGACAGGAGCAGAGGTGAAACAGTCACGAAGGTCAACAAAAGCACTCTGGGCCACATCCGTCCACTCAAACAAGACCTTAGTTGAGGTCAAAGCAGTAAGAGGTGCAGCTATTGAGCTATACCCACAGATAAAACGCCGGTAAAATTTAGCAAAACTAAGAAAGCGTTGTAATACCTTCCGTGACTGTGGCCCCTCAGCCATGGCCCTGACGTTCTCTGGATCCATTTGGATGGAACCCTCTGCGAGGATGAAACCCAGGAAAGAATGGAACTCACACTTCTCGGCCTTAAGAAACAATCTATGGGACAGCAGGTGCTGAAGAACCACACAAACATGTTGAACAAGCTCCTGCTCATTCTGTGAGAATATCAAGATGTCATCTAGATATACGAATACATACTTATTCAGCATATCCCGAAGGACATCGTTAGTTAAGGCCTGGAACACTGCTGGAGCATTAGTTAGCCCATCACAAGATACTCGTAGTGACCAGTAGGGGTGTTGAAGGCTGTCTTCCATTCATCTCCCTCCTGGATCCTCAGTGGTAGGCATTACAAAGATCCAATTTAGTGAAGATTTCGATTCCCTGGTGAAGTTCTAGGACCGAGGTCAACAAAGGCAGGGGGTAGCGATGTTTAATGGTGATTTCATTCAGACCTCTATAGTCAATGCACGGATGAAGAGAGCCATCCTTCTTATCTACAAAAAAGAAACCTGCCCCAGCAAGGGAAGAAGAAGGGCGGATAATGCCTGTAGCCAAAGCTCCATTAACATAGTCCTCCATAGCCCTTCTCTAGTAGTTGGCTAGCATGCTGACACTGGGAAAAACAAAAAGAACTCCAGGCAATTATGGTGCCCCTCTCCCAGTTGATGTGTGGGTTATGACGGACAATCCAAGGATGCCCCAGCACCAGGAGTGCCTGGGGTGAGTTGATTAGATAGAAAGAAAGGGTCTCAACATGAGTTCCCCCTAGTGACAGACTCACTGGAACCGTAACCTGGGAGATATTAGCCATTCTCCGTCCATCCAGAGCATAAGGTGTCCGTGTAGCCTGGACGCGGGTGGTGGGAATCCCCTATTGTTGATTGTTGAGCTAGCGTGGAATCTATGAAGCTCTCGTCAGCCCCAGAATCAATAAGGATGGCAAGGGACTGCTGGGAGGACTCCCACATTAATACTGCTGGGAGAAAAGTCTGCTGCACAGAAGACATTCACCGGAACCTTAGCGCTACGTCAGTCAGGGCAGACAGAGATTCAGGAAGTTCCCGTGTGGTGAGTTCGTCCTTAATTTCTTCAGCCAACTTGTTATGATAGGCGTCGACAATGGCTTGGGAATCCCATCCGCAGGACATTGCAAGGGTTTGGAACTGTATGGTACCATG
This sequence comes from Mormyrus hasselquistii, assembly GCA_026779605.1. Taxonomy (NCBI): domain Eukaryota; kingdom Metazoa; phylum Chordata; class Actinopteri; order Osteoglossiformes; family Mormyridae; genus Mormyrus; species Mormyrus hasselquistii. The sequence continues at coordinate 9,865 of JAODKE010004116.1, forward strand.
TGATGACCCTGGCTAAGCTCCATAATCTCTTTGAACGATCGAAGACGTGCTTCATCTCCTCTTGAAACCGGACTTGCGAATTGCAAAACGAAGCACCGGAGTCCCAGGCAGCAGTCACTCACTCCCTTGCAGAGCCAGTCAGAGCCATGATTATGTAAGCCACCTTAGAGCATTCCAAAGGAAAGGGAGCACTGTGACAGGAATGCTCTACACAAACCCTGTTCCCCATTGTACTGGCCAGGGGGCTGAATACGAGGCTCGCTAGAAGCGATCGGCGGAGCGGCGGGTCATGTCTCCTGAATCCACTGCACCTCCGTTGCCAGTGCTGTCAATCCTGCATGGAGGGAATCCAAGGAGCACTGATGTCCATCCGCTGCTGACTCATGAGGGTGCCATGTCTAGCAAGAGCGTCAGCCAGCTAAAAAAGAGGACGCTGTTGCGGAATCAGATGTGAAGAAACTTTAATAAAAGAAGGCTGTTAAACCGTAGAAGCTGACAGGATCATTGTCGTGGGGCAGGCTGGGATCAGGCAACGTGCGGAGTTTATCTTGGGGGCATGGCAAGGCTCGTGGTCAGTTGGGGATCCCCGGAGTTGATCCATGACAGTTTACTGTATTTGCCCTTTAATGTCAGTTAGTTGGAAATTAGGTTTGCACAACCATGTAACACACTCTTTTTATGCCAACTAGACGTCTACTACAGAATTTTATATCAATACAAAAAATATCAAGGCAAGGACTAAGCTGTAATACAGTTGATTACAATCATGTTTTCATTAGTTACAGAAGTTTGATGTCTTTTTTCAACACTGTAGTCACAAAACACACAACTGATGATCAAAATGCACATTTTTCATTACTGTACTGTAAATGGCACTCCTTCTTCCTCTTCATGCCACTAACGGAGCAGGTTTTTAGCAATTAGTCTGACATGATGAAAAAAATCCCGAACTCAAAATCTTCATTTAAAAAACATTTCTAATAAAGTATATCAAAGGAAAACTTTATAAAACAAAACATTTAAGATGTTCATACTTCCACTAACTAATCTCTTGAGTTTAATCATAATCGGTCAGAAAACTGTTACGTCTACATCTGACTATCTCATAAGAAAAAACTACGTATATCATGTGACATACACTCACCTAAAGGCTTATTAGGAACACCTGTTCAATAACTCATTAATGCAATTATCTAATCAACCAATCACATGGCAGTTGCTTCAATGCATTTAGGGGTGTGGTCCTGGTCAAG
>JAODKE010004117.1:0-11108 GCA_026779605.1 Mormyrus hasselquistii
CATGTTCATTCGTATTCCTGACCCTGGTTACGGATGTGAGCTGTCCAGGCCTTTTTATTGTACACGTGTGCATTCTAGTAGTGTGTTTTACTTGATTGCTGTGTAGAGCATTGTGCGGGGGTTACGGTGTTGCCTGTTTTCACATTGTCCCCAAGCACCCTCTGTTATGATGAAGAATTCATAGTTGATTCTATGATGGTGAGCTGGCCAGGTCCTGCTGCATCAAAACTGCCCCAAACCATGATATTTCCACCCCCATGCTTCACAGCTGGTATGAGCTTCTTTTGCTCAAACGCTGCCTTTGGTTTACACCAAACATATCCTCTGCTACTACACCCAAATAATTCAGTTTCAAATTCATCTGTCCAAAGCACATTGTCCAAAAAGTCCCGATCTTTGTCTACAGTAGGTGGTCTATGGCAAACTTCAGTGATGTCCACGGTTTTTTGACAGCAATTGTTTCCTCCTTGCACATTTCCTATATAAATCAAACATGTGCAGTCTCTTTCTGATGGTAGATGCATGTACCTTGACATCAACTGTGGCAAAAGCTTCCTGTATGACCCGTGATGACATTTTAGGAGTTTTGGAGACTTCTTTCAGCATCTTGCAGTCTGCTCTTGGGCTGAACTTGCTAGCATAGCCTGACCTGGCCATGCTGGCAGTTGTTTAAAATTTTCTCCACTTGTAAATTATTTTCCAGACATTGGAATGGGTGAGGGCGTGGCATGGTGGTGCAGTGTTTAGCACTGTCGCTTCACACTTCTAGGTCCAGGGTTCAGGTCTCCATCTGGGTTTAATGTTTGTGGAAATTGCATGTTCTCCCCATGTCATAATGGGGTTTCCTCTTAGTACTCAGTACTCCAGTTTTCCCCCACAGTCCTAAGGCATGCTGAGGCTAATTGGAGTTACTAAATTGCCCATAGGTGCAAATGGTGTGTGAGTGTGCTCTGCAATGGGCTACCCTCCCATCCTGGGTTGTTCCCCATCTCATACCGGTAGCTTCTGGGATAGGCTCCAGACCCCCCATGACCCAAGGATGAGCTTCCTTAATTCTGAAGGCCTCAGAGTCTCTTTGGATCTCACACTCATTTCAACAGTCAAAAGCAATCAAACTAAATGTCTGTGGTTTAAATATGACAGCCTCCATGAAAAAGCTCTGTAACAATATTGCAATCATTTTCACCTGATATGGTGCACCTGAATCTAATTGTAGGATTTTTAATACTGATGAGTGTGAAGGTGTCCTAACTTTTTCCTCAGTGGAAATTAGCATCTTAGTTAATTTCTATTCATAAATTAGTGAATTTGTTTCTGGTTTTTGCATAGATGATAAAATTACCTTTAAAATCACCTAGCAATTATGGTGGATGTTCAGTCACCAATGATGCTTTTAATAATTTATAGACCACCTAAGTACTCACATGCTTTTTTAACTGCATTTTCAGAATAACTATCTCTCTGTATTACTAAATATGATCAGCTTTTATTAACTGGTGATTTTTATTTGCATCTTGATAATGCATCTGACGTTAAGATTATGGGGGTGGCATGGTGGCGCAGTGGTTAGCGCTGCTGCCTTACAGCAAGAAGGTCTTGCGTCCGATCCCGGGGTTGCCTGCTCGCCGCTCACACTACGTGACAATGTTGCAGTCTCATATCATCACAATATATTTTTGAAGTCGATACCTCCACTCAAAAGATCTGACCTAAAGTCACACTTTATTTTTTTATGCTATATTAATGAATCAGCTGTAGACAGATATGCTAATGTTTTAATTGATATGCCACCCCGCTTTGCCCCCGAAAGAATAACTATCAATGAAAAGGTAATTCATTTTAACAGCTGCCCAAGATCTGCCCTAGATGTAGTTGCTCCAGAAGAAATTGGGAAGAAATCTATTTTAAGGAAAAGTACCATAGAGAGACAACCATGTGCACCACCTTAAAAGAGACAGCTGTAAATTTGAACATCTGTGGAGGAAATCTAAATTAACAGTTCATTACAATGCTCTCAGACAGGTTAGTGATATTTATATCAAAACAGTGTACAATGATTGATGATAGTATTTTTGAACTGTTATTTATGGTGGCCCAGATGGGTCAACACAATGCAAAAGCCACAACACGAATACAAATGCCACAACACAGTGTCACATGCTTTTTCTCTTAATTTATTTAAATATTTATTTATTTATTTATTCAGGTGACGCTAGGCTTCATCAGTTGTTTTAAAGAAACTGCCACTCTCTGTCAGAGACTTTGAAGAAGCATGGATACCCTGGCTGATTAAGGGGGCCCAACATGACCCCTGAATCCAAAAAATAATGCATATGCTCAGGAAACATTATACATCTGCTATGTAAACTCTAACATGGGGATTCCCTGCTTGGCAGTTTCTACAGTGGGGAACCCTGCTGTGTGCCACTGGTATATGATGCATCCATTGTGCAGCGATTACTGCCGCACTCACTATTGTGGTGTGTTGCTTCTGGACCATTCCTGCTGACTGTGTGTATCTTTTCTTCTGATGCAGCTGGTGTGTCCTGGCCTGGGGTGCTGCTAGAATTTTTTTGGGGCCCAGTGAAAATTTAAGCCCTCAACCCAGATTAATCAGAAATCTTTAATTCTCCAAATACAGAGAAGTACAAGGAATTTCCTTTGGTGTGGGTAGTGTCATGACATAAGCAAATTAAACAAACAACTAAAAATCTAAAAGTAAAAGTAGAAAGACAATAAATACTGTAGAATAAGGCAAAAATAGTATTTTACAGGAGTTGTGCAATGATGAGGCAAGAACGTAGACAAACAAACAAATAAATGGATGAAATGTGCAAACAGATTAGTTATAGTTCTGTTAGTGTATGAAGCTTGTGCAGTGGGTCCTTGTTTAGAAGGGCAATGGCCTGGGGGAAGATACTGTTACGGTGACGGTTTGTCCTTGTGCTCAGGGCTCTTATTCTCTGCTTTCGCTCGGATGGAAGACGCTGGAAAAGGGAGGGGCCAGGAGACAGGAGGGTCAGACATTTATTTTTTTTGCTCTGTTCCTCATCCTAGATAAATACAGGGCTTCAAGCAGGGAGAGCTGACAGTCAGTGACCTTCTCTGTGCATTGTAATATACACCGTAGTCTCCTTTTAGAATGTGATGTTGCAGAGCCAAACCAGACAAACCATGCGGATGATATAATAAGTCATTCTACTGCGGCCGTGTATAACTTGGCCATGAACCTCCATAACAGCTTAAATTTCTTTAGCTGATGCAAGAAGTATAGGTGCTGTTGGACCTTCTTAGTGATGCAGGTGATGTTTGTGTCCCATCTGAGGTCTTGTTGGATGGTGGTGCCCAGAAATTTGACGATTCTAGCTCTGCTAATTGTTGTGTTTCATATGACCAAAGTAGGTGATGCTGGGGGGGGGGGGGGGTCAGTGATCATTTCCACCATTTTTTGTGTGTTCAAGTCTAATTTGTATCCATTACACCACGGCACCAATTGACTTAGTTCTTCCCTGTAGTTGGATTCATCCCCATTTTTGATCCAATCAGGCTGGTATCATCTGCAAACTTGAGGGGTTTTGCAGAGTAATTTTCTGAGACACAGCTGTTGGTGTACAATGAGTAAAGCAGGGGAGAGAGAGCACATCCTTGTGGGGCGCCAGTACTGAGGAGGATGGGATCTAAAAGGTGGTTGTCTCTCTTCACAACCTGATTCCTACCAGTTAAGAAGTCATTGATCCAGTAGCAATCCAATTATGTTAGAAAACTTTTAGGGCCCCTGTAAGGCAGGAGGCCTTGGAATCATCCTCACTTTCTCCCCTTTACGGCGCCCTTGGGTCCTGGCTTGGACCAGCCTTCAGACCATCATTTGTAGGCTGGTAGGTCCACTTTGGGACATTGCTGCCAGCTGGGTAGATTGTCAGGTTTTCCCTTTTACTATTTTTGTTACACTGGAAAGTGTCTTGGTGTCTTCCTAAAGAAAGGCATTGGCACACCACCAGATGGGCCTTAGAGGGAACAGTGCCTCCTTCTGGTAGCCTGATGCTCAGGGCACAGGATGGTGGACAGGGGTCATTGGTGTGGGGGGGGTTGGCACCCAGCCCCAGACGAAGTCCCCCCTCCCGAACAGCCTGTCCCCCCTCCCAGCTGACCTCCTGGGTGCCGCCAAGGTAGCAAACTTGGTGAGAGCTGCCGCCCAAACCAACAGGGGCCCCAGACCACATTCAGATGGGGACTCGAGGGAAAGGGCTTTGAGTGGTGCTTCAGATATCGAGCTTTTCCAGCCGCACAGAAACCGGTCTGATTATGATAAAGAAACACAGCTGAGATTTACAGACCCAAGACCAGAATGCAGAGCATAGAGAGCATGAAGGCTGTTTTGGTGACTGTAAAACACATACAGTGACACCTGCTGATGAGATCTTTGTTTCCCCTCCTCTGTGGGCCTCTCGACTGACTTCGAGAAGCCCAGGCTGCTGGAGCTCCTGCTGCATGCTTGCGAGTGCCAGGAGTATAAGCAGGTCAGCAAGGAGGTGTGGTGGTGTTCCCAGCCCCAGTGCCGCACCATGAGGAAGGTCCTGGACCACATGGCCCAATGTCAGGCCAGCACGTCCTGCCAGGGTGAGATTTGGCTCACATTTTTGCCTTCATTCCGTTGCCCGGTCCGTTTCTTTCATCTAACAGTTTGAATCCCTCATTGTGCTCCTGCAGTGAAGAATTGCACTTCCTACTGTCAGATCATCTCACACTGGGTGAGCTGCACACAACCTGACTGTCCCAATTGCCTGCCACTGCAGAAGGAGGGCTACAGACGGCACTGTAATGTAAGTCCCCCCTGCCCCCGTCACTCACCCCTGTGGTCATTTGGGACCCAGGCTGGTCTGCTCTCTTCCATAGTTCATGCATCGTTTTCATGGTTTGGCATGCCTGCACATCTAAATCTAAGAATTCTGTTTATTGTTATTTACTGCAGGATAAAACATACCACGTGTACTCGTGCTCATCCTCGTGGCAATACACCGATGCCTATACCTGATATCATGTATAGGAAAAATTACTTCAGATAATTTGTGTCTTCACTAATACATAGGGAAATTAATTAATATTTTATAAATTATTAATTAGTTGTCATTATTAATTGATTATTATGCTTCAATTTTTTGTTTCTCCAACAACACTATTACGGAAGTCCCAGTTAATCCATTACTGGAAGATTTAGTTCCTGGATATGAATGGAATTCACCACTTACAGTTTAACTACTTAACCTGCGAAAGGATGTTGTCCCATGTACATAACTTTCACCAGTTATGTAGCAACTCTGTATCGCAATATTTTAAGACAAGCTTGGGAGTTTTAAAAGCTTAGGGTGGTTACCTCCAGTGAAATTATGAGGTAATCAATCATTCAGCTGGTGATTCAAAGAGTTTAAAAGCCGTGCTAACACTACAACTAACACATGGCAGACATTACACTTAACATGAAACAAACACACAAAATAACAAAACAAAATCAAAGAGCAGGATGGAATATGGAGAGGCAGTAACATAATTTAAATGGGTCCCCTTAAAGGCGAATACTGTTCTGCCTAAACAAGCCCTTGATCTTAAAAGTGTGACCCAAAATTATAAAACAGATGAAAAGGACAAGTTATGTTGTCAGATAAATGAAGGTGAGTTAATGTGGATGCAGATGAAGTCTCTGGAAGCTGGTATGGAGGTGATGAGATGATCAAGAGATGGATTTGAGGGGGGGGGGAGAGATCTAGAGCGACTCTCTGCATGGTGTATCTTTGATGTTCTGTCTTGTGGCTCTTTTGTAGTTTGTGGCTGTTCTCCCCCCTTCTGTGGAGGCTGGAAGTACTGAACCCCCCAGAGGAGTCTGAGGTGTGTGATTTTAAAGTTTAAAGTCCATGAAAGTTGATCACTGGGAATTCGACATTAGGACCAATGATCAGGGACATCCGACCCGGGGGCTGGTAGAGGAGTGTTTGCAACAGACCATTGGATTTATGTCAAAGGAAGGTGCCAAACGGTTTATTTATGACTCTCCAAGAATACAATGGAGGGGGGTGCATGTGAATTAGTTTAAACAAAGAAAGTGCTCTCCTATAACAGGCAATAGAGGCAAAGTGATGACATGTGGTTACATTTCTTTAAATGTTTTCTAATTTGTCTCTGGTAGATGTGAGAATATGAATGGATATCTATCCTTATCTTTATATAATAACAAAATTATTAAGATCATTCAAAGAAACATGCAGACATAACGTATTTAGATATCTATATGACAAATGGTAAACAGACAAGACAAAGGCAACAGGAAAATCTTAAAACAAGTCCTTCTCTTAGACACTGTGTGTGAGGAAGGAGGGGGGTATGTTGGATTCTTAAAACACCAGCACTCTTTGTTTCACCCTTATCAGCACTTACGTGTGCATCCCCCCCTAGGCTAGGCCACCACAGGGGATACCAGCCTGCACCAGGCTGGATCTTTAAATTAAAGCCCAGGTTGTTATTCCTAGGATTCTAAAACTCTGAGCCATAAAACCCGGAATGCTGGTCTTCCTGTTACCGTGTTATCTGAATCGCTTAGGGCCGAGTACAGGATGGAGAGTCCCCAGAAAGATATAATTACAAACCTGCATGTGTGTGTGTGTGTTTAGCTGAGTTACAAGCCACAATTTCAATACAGTGGAACAGCATTCTCACATAGCTGTTGCAGATCCCACACACCTCTTACATAGACTCTTCTCCCACGTTGTATGGAAAAAGGTTCAGATGCATCAAAACCGCCACTGCAAGATATTACAGAAGTTTCCATATACATTCCAGCAGACTGCTAAACAAGTCAGAGCCCCCAAGCTGCACTACATGCCTGAATAGAGACTTAGGGCATTTTTACACCATACTAGGAGAAAAATGAATTAAAGTCAATAGGAGGAAAATGGAGGGACGAAAAAGAAGGGGTGAAGGAGGTTAAAGAGATGAAAGTTGGTTGAGCTGCACACCGGATGTGTGATGACCGGCATGCAGCAAGCGGGGAAGCAGGCAAGAGAGCCGTGAATACAGGTAGAATGGGGTTTATTTCGGGAGAACAGGACGACAGGGGAGTTCACAGCAAACTCACGTCAATGACAGACCTGGGGAAAACAGACTCAGACACGGACTAATGACGCATTCGTTTTTCTCTCGGAACTCGAGTGACATCATATCCGACAATCTCCCGTTCAAGCTACCACATCTTGGAACAAACATGACTGCCTCTATGAACACGCTGCTGTGTGTTGTTACTTTATATTTTAGCAGATTTGGAGTAAGATTATTTTTTCCGAGAGACAAACAAACAAGAAACACAAACTAGTCAAACCACATTAAAAACTAATTAATACATTTAACAAATTAAACATTTTTAAAGATTTATATAATATAATTACTGTTGAGTGTGTAAGCCGCCATGTTGAAATTACGTCACAGGGGCAACTTGGACAACAAAGTCTTTTCTGACATCAACGTCATAATAGAGGTGTGTTTTCAATGGGAAGTGACGTTTTTTGTGACGTTTCATCCGAGTTCCGAGTTGGAAAGAAATAATGAAACACACCATAAATACACAGGACAAGCCGAAAATAACAGGCAACAATCAGGAAGTAAGACGAGGTAACGAGGGGGGTGTGGCACACAGGAGGATCGGACGAGCAGGTCATGACAGAACCCCCCCCCCCGCAAAGGCATACACTCCAGGCGTGCCTAAGGTGATGGACGAGACAAGACCGGTGACACGGGACCTGAAAAACAAGAACAAAAACATCAATGAGGGACCGGGAATAAAACAGACACACAGAACAGGCACAGGGGCAGAATCTGACAATGGACAGGAAATGCAGACAGACAAACCAGAAAAGGAGAAACCGGGGAAACACCAACTGAAGGAACGAAAGGGCCAGGAGTGAACACGGGAGACACTGAGGGATGAGGAGCAAAGGCAGGGGGGACAAAAACAGGTGGCAGAAAGGGAAAGGGCGGAGGAACTAGGGAAGCCTGAGGGAACCCCAGCGGGCAAAAGACGGCAGCCGGAGGAACCGCGGGCGACCGAGCGGCCGAAGCTGGAGGGACCCCAGGCAGCCGCGAGGCAGGAGCCAGAGGGGACACTGAAGGGCCAGAGGAGAGAGCAGAAGGGGACCCGCAGGCGAGCCGGGGAGTAGGGCGGGTAGGACCCGATTGCTGTACTTATGTCCTCTTCCCTTCCGGGACACAGACAGTCGGGGACCTGGTCGGGCTCCACCACGCTGGGGCGATGGTGGAGGAGTCCGTCCACCACTGGAGTCCTTGGGGCCCAATAGATAGATCCCCAAGGGGTCCCATTCGAGCTCCTCCTCTCCTTCCACCAAGGGAGGAGGATTGATGGTAATACATCCTCAGGGACAGGGTCTTCCGGCGTAGGTGGAGCCGGGGCCTCTGGCACAGCAGCGGGCAGAGCTCTAGGAGCCTTAGGCAGAGCAGAGATGGGCGGAGCAGGAGACAGTGGCGCAGCCGCAACCTCAGGCAGCGGTGGAAGCCTAGGAGCCTCAGGCACTGTGGGCAGAGCCGGGACAGAAGGCGTAGCTGCAGACGGAGCCAGGACAGCCGGCAAAGCTGCAGCAAGAGCCTTGGGCGCAGCAGCGGGCAGAGCAGCTGGAGGCGACGGGACCTCAGGCGTGGGAGAAGGTAGAGCCGTAGCAGGCACCTTGGCCGCAGCCAGAGGCAGGGCCGGTGCTGGAGCCCCAGGTGTAGCGGCGAGCGGAGCCGCAGCAGGGAACTCACGCGGTGCGGCAGGTGCAGCAGAGAGCTAGGACGGTGCGGCAGTGACCGCTGACAGGGGGTGCTGCAGTTGAAACCTCGCTGGGTGGTGCGGTAGCCACCAGGACAGGCGCCGGCAGGACAGGTGCCGGCAGGACAGACTCGTCAGGCACCAGCAGGACGGTAAAGCGGGTGTTACCCTTTTAAGAGCCCACGGAACCCACGGGATAGCATCCCTTACCGCACTGGCCCCTTTATGAGCCAGACGTGCCTCTCGGCATCTCGTCGGTGGGGCTGGCAAGAGATACCTGCAGGCTTGAAGCGGTGGTGACGTCCGGAGGGAACCTCGATGATTTCATAATTTGGAGGGGTTCAGCCCAAAAGAGAAAAACTGGAGCAAGAGAGGCGGTTCCCAGGGGAATTGCTAGTGCTTCCTCTGGCCTCTTCTCTTTGTGCTTCCTCTTCTTCTTCTGGTGTGAGGCTGGTGCGACGGAGTGACAGTCCCTGCTCCAGGCAGCGTGACGGGCTGGGTCCTCCCTGTTGTCACATGCTGCACTTGCTGCCGGAGGATCTCGTGCACTTCCTCCATAATGTGCAAGTCTCTGAGCGGGGACATCTCACTAAGAAGCATCCCGCTCTGGCTGGCTAACATCAGTGCTACAGGGTCCTCGGACCTTGGGCTGGTTTAGCCAGAACACCACCTCCTGCATTAAGCTGATGCGCTGCCGCTCGGCTCGCAGAGGTGAGTCTTCGTAAAGGTCTGTCATTCTGTGATGACCGGCGTTCCTTGAGCGAGGAAGCAGGCGAGAGAGCCGTGAATACGGGTAGAATGTGGTTTATTTTGGGAGAACAGGACAACAGTAAACTTACGTCAATGACAGACCTGGGGGAAACGGACTCAGACGCAGACTAAATACACAGGACAAGCCGGAAATAACGGGCAACAGGAAGTAACACGAGGTAACGAGGAGGGCGTGACACACAGGAGGATTGGACAAGAAGGTCATGACAGGGTGTCTTCAGCAAGTTTGGAGGTTTTATGTTAAAGATTAAATGGGAGCAGTTTCAGTAATTTCCCCACACCAGTCTATAAGAAAAATTTGATAGAAAGGAGAATGAAAAAGTGGGAAAATAAAAAAAAAAAACACAGCACTCCTTAATGGGTGGAGTATTTAAGAAGTGGTATGGAATTTCTAACACATTAAAAACTACAGGTTTGAAACATCTAGAAAAATCTAGAAGCAACTTTACTAATTAAACACGTATATTTCAAATCGACTACAGAACTGGTCTGGGCTCTCAGGAACTGTCCTAAAATGGTTCTGTTCATACCTGCAAGGAAGGAATTACTTTGTGTAAATAGGAAATAATGTTTCTGAGTGCCAGTGTGCCTCAGGGATTGGCTGCTCTTACAACTTTATACATGCTTCCTCTTGACTAAATCCTACAAGCCTATGAGATACAGTATCTTTCCAGAGCTATGCAGATGATACTGAAATTTACTTGGCTCTATTTCCAAACAATTATGGGCCCATTCACTCACTTTGTAAGTGCCTTGAGCACATCACTAACTAGACGAGGCAAAACTTCCTGCGTTTAAATAAAGGTATTTGGAAATAGCAATAAGAGGCACAGACTAGCTGCTTATCTGGATTCTGCATTCTTAAAATTGAAGGAACCAGTAAGTAACCTCAGTGTACTAATGGACTCTGATCTCAGCTTCAGCAATCATGTCAAAGCAGTTGCTAAATCAGGATTATATCACCTTACGAACACCAACTAGATTAGAGATTTTCTGACTAAACCGGGGGTAGCTTTCCCGAAAAGTGAATACCACTTCACAGTCACTACATGTTACCTATCACTTTTTACAGTGCATTTGAAATGATTATGGAGGTTAATTTATTAAACCAAGCCTATACAGTATGCATGAGAGTTTTCACATTTCATTGATTCTATAAATTTTCAGAACATTATTCTTATTATTTGGTCACATGAAAACGAGTTCAGTAACTGGTACGTACAGTAGATCTCATTTCATGGTGAATACGTTACTTGTATTATTATAAAAATACTAGAAAATACAATGAACTGTCACACTTTTGCAGTGATCACATGACAAACAGGAGATGGAGGCATCATCACCTGCTGATCACAATGAACCACTGTGACAGGAGAACACAGAAGGCGGAAGGATCTGTAAAGTTCTGCTTTATATTTTTTTCCTATAGGCCTAAGTTTGCCAGGTCCTGTTTGATCACCACTTATTCACCTGTTATTCCTGTTAGCAGTCACCAGATTATGGGTGATATAATTCATTTTATCTGAAGACTTGA
>JAODKE010004118.1:0-11090 GCA_026779605.1 Mormyrus hasselquistii
GCAATCGCTCAGAGAATAAACTTGGACCTGCAACTTCTCCACGTCTCAGCTGTGAATCTCTTCTGATCAATGGACCCAGTGGAGATGGCATACTCCAACAGTAGAGACACTATTTTCTTTAAAGAGCCCCCTCGCTGTGAAATTGGGGTGCAAAATGGCTACCAGCGGGCAAATTGTTTTCGCGATGCAAACCGATGGCCCTGGATTGTGAGAAGCACACCACCATCCTGAAAGAATGCACATTAACTATATTTGTTAATCTTACTTATTTGTAAATAGTATAAAATAATCTATTTCTAATTTAAATAAAAGTTACCTGGGTTAGCCCTGGGTTGTTTAACGACATTTAGCTCAATTCATCTATATCTGGTTAATCAACAGGAATAAAACAGTATACCTTTAAAAGATGTATTTAGTTGTATTTTGTTAGTTTTATTATAAATAATATGAATCCGATTTATTTATTTACATTTAATAGCTGCAGGAACTAGTGAGCGGTATTTAGCAACACACTATCATAGAATAATGCCTTGGAAATATTATTTTTAAAAAGATAAAAAACATCATTCGTGTCCGTTAAGCATATTGCCCACACCCGGACTATGGCGCCACTGACTCTTTTGGGGTATTGTGGCCATTATATGCACCTAACTCCAAATATCGGTTGAAGCTCCCCATTCCCAGGCAATTGACCATTTGCTGTAATGTCATAAAGCATCACTGATGTTTGTAACTTGCCGTAGAAGCCAGTGAACAGCATGTGTCAACATACATCAAAAGCGTGTTAAATACTTTGGTAGAATTCTTATTTTAAAATAAGTATAAAACGTGTTACAGTATAAAGCATTTGACCAATGATAGATAAAGAATTCAAGCATATTATCCCACACCCGCGCGGAATATAGTAAAAGAAGAGTGTTTTTCTTATAGCCCAGGTCACCAAAGGTCAAGAATTTAGGATATTTTTATTAATATTTAACCCTCTGCAACATGAAAACATGAAAAAAAATGGTGACTAAATCTGTAATAGGTCTTCTTTTCAAAACGTCCATTGTCGGAAGTATTACAGTTTTTAAAATTAGGTTGAATCGGTTAAAAACCATGTCACCTTACTTTGCTTTACCTGTATCGGAGGCGTGTAGTACTGCAGTCACCTGAAGATTGCTATTCACATTCTAAATAGCCACATTAGCACGTATTCAAATCGCATTTTCATGGTAATTTGATGAGCAGCGCAGCAGTGAAACGCGATCCAGATACATCCCCATCAGATTTCTGGGATCAAAACAAACTGTTTTGATCCCATTGCTTACTATGTACTTTTATAATGTTTCTGTTCCAAACTGCATTTTGCAATATCTATACTTTGATGTCAAATTACAAACCTCACATAAATCTGATATATTTACAAAGTACAATAAGATTAAGATAAGTCATATGCCAAAACAAATATACAGTCAAACCCACTTATCTTGACCTCTGTTAACTCGCCAAACCCGACGTTTTTGAAGTGTAACTGCCAAATTCCCTCTTTGCATTAGCATTTTCTCATTGGTTATGTTGATTCTTTTAAGTCGCAGAACCCTAATATCTCAAGTACAAAAGAGGGCCAAAATCACCACTTAACATTGGTTATCTTGATCCCCGTGATTAATAGCCGGCTTTTTAAAATGTATCACACGTGCTAAACAGCCGCATTCAAATTGCATTTGCATGGTAATTTGCTGAACAACGCAGCGGTGAAACGCGATCCAGGTAAATCCGCATCAAAACCATAAAAGGGCGGGGGGGGTGTGGCCAGGTGTGAATGGCTCATGCTTACGTTTACGCTACCTTTGGACTAACCAATAAATTGATCGTTCACTTGAATGACAGTTCACTCATTCTTGTTGATCTTGTGTGAGGGATAACACGCTGTAGCTATTCTGTTTATTTTTTTCCTTCTAAAAATGTCTGGAAGTGTTAAGAGAAAACTGGACAATCAGTCATTACAGAAAAAGTTTGAAATCATACTACAACTAGAAAAAGGAACAAAACCGGCAGACCTTAGTCGTCAGCATGGCATTCCAGCGAACACCATTTCAGGATGGAAAAAGAAGGCTGATGTGATAAAGCAAACATGAGAAGTCAGTCTTGGATCCAGACAGAAAAAAAAATTAGAGCGGCTGTGCACAAAGATTTTCTGAGCGATCTTTCTATTTGCAATGTTGGGGCATATAATTAAAGGTTTGTATTGAGAATCAACGGTGGCTTTTATCGTATACTGATAAATCTCTGCTTTTAGTTGGTGCACATATGCCTTTTTGTCAGCCAACATGTATGTACATTTTTATAGTATGAGGATCGCATCATCAAACAAATCGCAGCAATGCTGTTGTGTAAAAAAACACCAAGAACCTGTGTGTCACGATCCGCTCCGTTCCATCCTCCCGTGTGTCACGCCCAACTCATTACCTGGTGTTCCTGCCCGATTGTTTTCACCTGTGTCTTGTTGAATCCCCATTTAGCCGTGTATAAGAGTCCACGTCTCCCCTTGTCTGGTGTCGGTCATTGCGTTAATGTGATGTTCCCTGCTCGTGTTTGTGCCTGTCATCCGCGTCTTGCCATTAAACCCCGTTTTTCCCGTTCATCTGGCTGCGCTCGCTTCCTTGCCTGCTCGCCTGCCCGCGGAACGTCACTGTGCATGTACATTCTTATTTAACACACATAAATAAATTTCAAGCACATGTTAATATATTGCTGCCATATTGGTTTTCGGTTATCTCGATCATCGGTTATCTTTTTGCCGGCGAAATAACCGGGTTCTACTGTAGTACGAATGACCCATTAATTCAATTAAAATGACTATCCTACCTAAATTTTTATATCTTTTTTGAGCAATACGAATTTTTATTCCCCAGTCCTTCAATCAACTTGATTTGGTTATTTCATCCTAAATATGGCAGGGTCAGCGCCCCCGCCTTAGAAAAGCCCACCTCCAGAAAACCATAGCTATGGGTGGATTGGCTCTTCTGAATTTTCATTTCTATTTCTGGGCTGCTAACATGCATAATCTGTCCAATTGGTCGTTCTTTTATGCCCTTGGTTGTCATCAAAGCCCTGACTGGGTGGAGATGGAAATACATTCTGGTGACAAGTTATCAAATCCTGCGGTGCTTGGTTTCTCACTCCCTCTTCCTTCAGTTAAATCTATCAGGAACCCAGTGGTTAAATATTCAACAAGAATATGGTCTCAATTAAGGAAACACTGGTTTATGCAGTTTTTCTCTGTTGAGCCCTATAGGCTCAAATCACCTTTTTAAGCCAGGTATTTAAGACTCAAGATCATTTTTTGAATGGTCCAGGTATGGGGCAGTTTAAAGATTTAATTATAGATAACAAACTGGCGTCATTTGAACAGTTAAGTAAAAATTTTGGTCTTCCCAAATCTAATTTTTTTAGGCAATATCTGCTCTCACAGTTTTCTAGTGTTCCTCTTCCGACAGATACCACACTAGTTGATACAGTTCTCTCATTAAACCCCTCTGGTAAAAGGCTTATTTCAGTTCTATACGGCTTAGTGTCCAGTCTGAAGTCTGCACCAATGGACAGCCTAAGGGATCCTGGGAGGAGGACTTGGGCTTTTCCTGCTCCTCTGACATCAACACCTTAGCACCACACCAGTTCTAATCCCCATCGGGCATAACCCCATTGGCTCTCTGGCGCTTTCAACTCTTTTGGGGATGAAGCTCCTGAGTGCTGTCCCCCATGCCCTTAATGATGCCTAGAAACTTTTTTTGGGCAGCTGCAGCAAAGCTACTCCTACAGAGACCAGGAAAGTGTCCTGTCTATGGCTGGGCTTCATTCAAAGTTTTTCAATACCTTTACCAGAATGATATTGGAATGATGGTAGCTGAACAGTACTTTTTTGATACTGATATGTTTTTAAATCAATTTCAACAAAAGAAATACATTAAACATTACTACAATAATCTTTTATTTGAAGTTATTATCTTACTTATTAGTTAGATACTGGAAGGACTGATTGTGATCATAATGGAACACAGCTTTTTATTCATATTTTACCAGGATCACATCTGTTGGAGATGAAGCATGTGTATGAAATTTTAGAGCACATTAACATTTTAGAGCCCAGCATACCGCATTCATCGGATCTTGCTCTGCCACTTGCACCTTGTCTGCATTCCGTATGTGCGCGCACATCCATTTAATTATGTACTTGCACTGCAGTCATATGGAACAAATACTATTTTCTGATTGGCTGGTAGTAACTCTGTCTAACATGATCAAGACAGCTATGAACATCCATCCATTAATTCTATATAATGGGACACACTGATGGGCTTTATTCCTTACTTCTCAGCAAGGTGTGTCATGTGAGCATGTGAAGTGGTTGAAACGCATGAAACGCATGAGACTTGGGAACCCTGATTTTACTTATACGACCCGCGACATGTTTATAATTCATAAATTAATCTGGCCAGCAAATCAATCTTTCATTTTCCACAGTGATGTAACGTTATTCTGCTTATAAGCGCTGGCACGTTTCACCGCTGGCACCAGCTGGAGATGCAAGTAAAAGGTATATAATTTTACTGAGGTACAAGAATAATTCCATGTAATTCTCACTCTCTTCGGGTGGTCTCGTGATATATGACAATGTGGACAGCCACTGTATGAGAGCGTATTTGGGCATAAATGTGAGTCATATTTGCAAGTTGCACTGGTTCGCCAAGTTATAAAATTTAGCCACACTATACATTGTCTCCAAGAATGGTTGCAAAATGTTCTTGTGGAGCCACACTTTTGATTTCTTAGCCGTTTTTTTCACTATGTGACAAACAAAAACATCAACACACACACGCATGAACCACTTCACACGTGTCTCTGGGCATACATTTTTTCTCTAGCCTATATGACATGTTCATGAAATAATGCTTTAGACAACCAGTCATCAGCAACTTTTAGCTCAGGGATGCTGAGATTTACTGTTTGGGTATCAGAATTTGGCATCAAAAGAAAATTTATATTTCAATCCTCAACAAGATTTGGAGCATTTCGGTCGATACCACAAACGTATTAAAGTTTGGTACTCAGCCCTTGAATGGTTGCGTCATTTCTGCTGTTTCCTGCGAGAGCGATACTGGTTGCTATCGCGCAAACTTTAAAACTTTAGGTATCACCTAAATAATAATTAGAATTAAGTCATCGGAAAAATCCTCGCAAGCTTAATAGTCTTCGGATAATTTCCAAACCACGACAAATTAACCACCTTCGCAAGCACCAACCCACAATCTCCATTAAATCAAAAAGGTGTATCCAGCTTCAGAACCTCTGTCTTCCCGTTTCACGTAAGTACAACGCCATGTCTCCTGTTCCGTGTCCTGAGTGCAATATGTTTGGTTATTCTTCTCCAATCATTAGCGGTACGTTTACATGTGAGAAGTGTCAATTAGTTGCTAGGCTGACGGAGATGATTGTAGTTTTAGAGGGACGTATCCAGACGTTACGGGAAATTCAGGAGAATGAGAGTTTTATTGATTCAGTGTTAGAGGCTCTGGATAAGTATGGCATAGCCATTTCGTCTCCCCCCACTCTGGCAGCAGAGCCTTCACAGCAAGGCGAGTGGGTGACAATTAACTAAAGTTAATTGTCTCCCTGGTGCCAGAGCAACCAACATCTCGGCAAATTTAAAAGTGCTGGCTAAAAGTAAACGTAAATACTCTAAGATTGTTATCCATGTCGGCACTAATGATGTCTGATTGAGGCAATTGGAGATCACAAAGCCAAATTTTATAGAGGTGTGCAACCTTGCGAAGAGGATGTCTGTGTCAGTAACATGCTCTAGCCCCATCCCTGCTAGACGTGGCGATGAAATGTATAGCAGATTATCATTGCTACATCGCTGGCTGTCGGAATGGTGCCCAATAAATGGTGTGGGTTATTTAGAGAACTGGCAGATGTTTTGGGGTAGGCCTGGGCTTTTGAAGATGGACAGTATTCACCCTTCGCAGGCTGGTGCAGATCTTCTGTCTAAAAGCATAGCTCATAGTCTCCAGGCAAATCGCTGACTAACTAGAGCCATGTCCAGGCAGCAGGCAAACCGGCATAACCGACCGCCTGATAGTCACTTAGAGTAGTCACCTAGGGTTCATTTTATTAAGACTGTGTCTGTTCCCCACGTTTTTAATCATGGACGCCTATTCCACCATAGTGTGTGCCATAATAACTTAAAAATTACAATGAATCCATTACTAGAAAGCAGCTGTGATACAGGGCTTAAACTTAAACTTGGACTTCTTAATGTAAGATCACTGGCTCCTAAGGCACTATTAATAAATGAAATAATTACTGATTTTAGTCTTGGTGCCCTGTGACTCACAGAGACCTGGCTTAAACCAAATGAATTTATGGCACTAAATGAATCTACTCCAGCAGAATACAGTTATAAGCATAATTCTCGACCAAATCGCAAAGGTGCTGGAGTTGCTGCAATTTTTCAGTCCAGCCTAGGAGTGTCTGAGAAATGTGGTTTGAGTTTCAGCTCATTTGAAAATCTTGTTCTTACCCTTGCTGGCTCATCTCTTTCTAGCTCTTCACCTGAAATCACCATTGTTATTGTGTATAGACCACCTGGGCCGTACAGTAATTTTCTTAAGGAGTTTGCTGATTTTTTAACAAACCTGGTGGTCAGTACTGACAAAGCTGTTATTGTGGGTGATTTTAACGTCCATATGGAGAAAGATAGTGATTCTTTGAAAATAGCGTTTGCAGCTATTCTTGATTCTCTAGGTGTATGTCTGTTACGGGGTTGAGTTGTTTTGGTGTGTGTTTGGATTTGTCCTGTAGGTGGTGATTGGACATTGGTGATTGGATTAGGTCAAGGCTGGGGCCAGCCTTCCTGCCTATTAAGACCACCTTCATTTGAAGATGGCTCATTCTCTCACCTTGATTTTACCCCAGGCTGACATGCTGGCACCTTTTCTTTTTTTTGGTAATATTTTTGGTATTGGTTATTGTTAAGTTGTTTTTTTGGATATGTTGCTTTTGATGGCTTGCCAAACTTTTTTGCACTTTTGGTTTTGGATTAGTTAGTTTTCGGAAGACTCACCTATTTGGTTGTCTGCTTTTGGACCTTGGTTGAGCGGTAGGCAAATGGTTTATACTTCTTATGAAGTATGGGTAGGGCTCTTCTTTTTTTTGTGTCTGTGTGTTTTGCAACCGTCAATGTTTTGATTGTGAATAATTGTTAATAAACTACTGTTAGACCGAAGTCTGTGGCCTTTTCTTATGTTGCGTTGGTAAATACCGTAAAATAAATGGGGGCTCGTTCAGAATATGATTTTCTTATTCTGTTGAATTTTACTGTTGCAGATGGTGTCACAGTACTCCGGTTAAGTGTATCCAGCATTGTCTATGTATTTTAGCCTAGTGGTATATTTTTTTCTCTTTCTCCCTCACTGTTTCATTGGCTGTTTTCTTGTGATGTTTAATATAGACGTGTTTATTGCTTCTCTCACTAGGGAGGCTTTGTCAAGCGCTACTCGCGATTAGTTGGTTATGGTTGCAGGCTATTATAAAGTTGAGGTTCATGGTAGTTCATCAAAAGCAGAGCTTTTGGCTAAACTTGCTGAGGCTTTGTTTGTTCAGGGGATTTTTGGTGAAAGCGAGAAAGTTTCTCCTGAAATTGTTACATTGGGTTCACCTGTTGTCCCTGATCGTTTAGCCACGCCTTTGGTTTCTAATGCGGCATTAGAACTCTGTCGTTTAGAGTTAAGAGAGAAAGAAATTGAATGGGAGCATGAGAAAATGCGACTTGAAGCAGAGAGACATGCAATTTGTGATTGAGAGCGTAGAGAGCATGAGCTTGCAATGAAAGATTTAGAGCTGGCACAGGCTATCCGTTTGAAAGAGTTGGATATTAAAGCTTGTGAATCTGGTATGGTTTTTCCAGTGGATAATTTCGATGTCACTCGTAGTATAGAGACTTGTTCCTCCTTTTAACGAAAAAGAGGTGGATAAATTCTTTGCCCATTTTGAGAGAGTAGCTACAGTTCTTAAATGGCCATCAGAAATGTGGACCATGACTCTTCAGAGTATATTTGTTGGTAAAGCCCAAAAAGCATACTCTTCTTTGTCCTTAGAAGATGCTGCAGATTATGAGAAGGTGAAACAAGCAGTTTTGTGTATCTATTCTCTAGTTCCAGAGGCTTATAGGCAAAAGTATCGTAATTATCAAAAGCCTGAGTCACTCACTTATGTAGAGTTTATACGGGAGAAATAATCGTTATTTGATCGCTGGCTTAGTTCCCAAAATGTAACATTTGTGTGCCTTCGTGATTTGGTAATTCTTGAGGATTTTAAAAGCTGTCTTCCAAAAAATGTTGCTACTTACATTGGTGAGCATAAAGATTTGAAACCATCTCGGGCAGCGGTGCTGGCTGATGAATATGTGCTTGCCCATAAAGGTGCTGTAAAGGAGCTTGTCTTTTACAGTTTCAGAGCAGCGGTAATGGTTACCAAAAGGGTTCTAGGACTTTTAAAGATACTGTAGCTGAGCCTATGGTTATGGAGGATAAACGGGTGACTCAAAAGGATTTTGTTCCTGTTTGCGGATATTGTAAAAAACGCGGGCATGTACTTTCTGTGTTATTCATTGAAGCGTAAAAATAGCGCTCCTCATTCCTCTGCATTAAATAAATCTGCATCTCATCTGGGCTTGTGTGTTTCGTCTCGTAGTGCGATATCTCGGGAAAATGACTAGTAATAAGGTTTTTACACCATTCATTATGGATGGTTTTGTTGCCATGCCGAGAGTGCCTGCTGGGCGCGTCCCTATAAAAATACTTTGTGATACAGCTGCTTCGCAAAGCTTTATCTTAGAGAGTGTCTTGCCATTCAATGATAAGTCTTATACTGGTGAAAATGTGATTGTGCAGGGGTTTGAAATGGGCTTTTTGAGTGTTCCGCTTCATGAGATTTTTCTCTCTTCTGATTTAGTCACTGGTAATGTAAAGGTCGGGGTATGTCCCTTTCTCCTGATTGAAGATATTTCAATGTTACCTGGTAATGACCTTGCAGGTGGTAAAGTTTTTCCTAGCCCTGTTGTCATCCCACTTCCAGATTTTAATTATTCGCATGTGGAGTTTCTGGAAATATTTCATGCGAACGTGGTTACTCGTGCCATGGCCAAAAAGGCAAAATTAAAAATAGGAAAAGGCGACAAACCTATTGATCTTAGTGATTCTTTTATAGTTCGTCCTATGTCTCTTTTTGGTGGCGATAAAGTGCGTAAATCAACCCCATTGCTTGCTCCTTGTGTTCCCAATTTGCCTCTTAGCTGTGAACAACTTGTTTTTGAACAAAAAAATTACCCCTCTCTTTCTTCCTTTTTTTTAGAAGCTGTGTCAGAGGAAGAGGTTGAATGTCTGCCTCATGGCTATTTTATTCGTGAGGGGCTTTGGCCGCTCCTCTTTAAACCGGCGATCATCTTGTCATCTTGCAGCTTCCACAGTGAGAAATGTAATTAAGAGATGGCAGTTCAGGGGAACTGTGGAGGTCAAGGTGAGATCTGGAAGACCAAGCCAATTCTTGAAGAGAACTACTCGTGTGCTGGTAAGAAAGACAAATCAAAACCCCCATTTGACTGCAAAAAAACTGCAAGAACATTTAGCAGACTCAGTAATGATGGTGCACCGTTCCACAAGACCTTCATGGAAGAGTCAGCAGAAGAAAACCTTACCTGTGTTCCCATCATAAAATCCAATGTCAGAAGTATGATGTGTTTTGGAAACAAGTGCTGTGGACTGATGAAGTTAAAATAGAACTTTTTAGCCACAATCAGCAAAGGCATATTTGGAGAAAAAAAGGAGCAGCATTTCATGAAAAGAACACCTTACCAACTATTAAGCATGGGTGTCACGATATGCAAAGGAGCAGGAAGCCGTGAATATAATAAGACAGGGATTTATTTGGGGCAGGCGGACTCAAACACACACATAACTTCAATGACCGGACTGGGGAAACAAACTGAAACGCGGACTTAAATACATGAAACTAATCAGGACAACTCAAAACAGCTGATGAACATGGAGATTCCACACGGGGCTGATGAGAGGGCGTGGCACATATGAGGATCGGATGAGCAGATCATGACAGCCCCCCCCCCCAAGGGGGAGCGAAGCGACTAAGATCGGGGACATGGGACCTGGAAAACAAGAGCAAAACAAATCAATGGGGCACAGGGAACAAAAAAGACATGCAGAAGAGACACAAACAGACACGAACTCTGACAACAACCGACAAAACACAGTTAAAGCAAACACGCACAGGGGCCACAACACAGGAGACATAGGGGGAACACCAACGGGAGGAAGAAAGGGGCCAGGAGTGAACGAAGGAGAAACAGGAGGATGAGGAGCAGACACAGGGGGTACAAAGGGACCTAGAGGCACAGAGGGACCAGGGGCAAACACAGGGGGCATGTAAGCAAAGGACGGGAGACAACAAGAAGGCGGAGGAAACCCCGGCAGGTGAGGGGCGGAAGCCGCAGGGGTAGCAGGCGATCGCAAGGCTGTAGCCGGAGGGACCCATGGCGAGCACGAGGAGGGAGCAGGAGGGACCAATGGAGGGGGCGAGGAGAAAGGCGATGGGGACATAGGTGAAAGGAAGGAGGGAGTAGGGGGTGTGGCAGCTGAAGGCGCAGCCGCTGGTGTGAATACAGCCGGATTCAGAATTGGGAGGGGTTCCTCCCGACACGCCGCAGGACGGACTCAAAGACACATGTAACTTCAATGGCCAGACTGGGGACACAAACTGAAACGCGGACTTAAATACATGAAACTAATCAGGACAACTCAAAACAGCTGATGAACACAAGGATTCCACACGGGGCTGATGAGGGGGTGTGGCACACATGAGGGTTGGATGAGCAGGTCATGACAATGGGGGTGGATCTATTATGCTTTGGGGTTGTGTTGCAGCCAGTGGCACAGCACTGCAAAAAATTGGCCATCAAAAATAAGAATCAATTGATCAATTCAAGACTTATTTCCTTGTAATTAGTGAAAAAATCTGCCAATGGAACTAGT
>JAODKE010004120.1:0-11036 GCA_026779605.1 Mormyrus hasselquistii
CTTCCTAACATTATATATTTTTGATTTGGACTTTGCTCTTCGGACACTAAACTTAACCTCAAATTTAACCATGTTATTATGGATTTCTTATGAAAAAAATATTTTCAAAGCATAGATGGGATTTGAAGTCACAAAAAAATTACATCTCTGAAGGATTTTAATAATTATATTTCAAGGTAAATTGTACAATTAGAGATTGGGGACAGGTAACAAATGTTATTTTTTCAATGTTCTAGGTAGTTTTTAATTTATAATAATTTATGTTTTATATATTTATTGTCACGCCCCCAGAGGCGGGGTTTGATAGGTGCAGCTCATCATCCGATGTTTAAACGGCTTTATAAGAAAATGATCGCAAGACGGCATCGCGAAGTATTGACCCTATGTATCATTGCTGTACTGAGCGTTTTTCTTGTCTCTCGTCTGCCCGCCTTCCCCTGCCTTGCCTGTTGCCCGTGTGTACCGTCCTTACCTGCTTACCTCTTCTCCTCAGCCCAGCTCCTGCCAGTAACCCACCTGTCCCGCTGAGCCCGACATCTCCCGTTCTCCCTCCCTCGCATGTCCTGTTCCCATGTCTTCCGGTCGGACGGATCCTCCTGGCAACGAACCCGGCTCACGTACCTTCTGCACAACCCTTCGGCACCTTATCTCCAGCTTCCCTCTCTAGGGATCGCCCTTGTCTCCGTGGACATTGCCTTCTGCGCCTTGGTGAGAGAGACATCGCTCCCTCTGCACCCTGGATCGTTACCCCTCAGCACTTGTTATTGGCTTTCCCCTCTAAAGGTCCCTGCATCTCTGGATCTCTGTCTCCCTTTGTGCCCGAATGTGACAGAATACTTCGCACATCGATGGATCCAGCATGGAACTTGGAATCCCGTATGGCCGCCTTGGAACAGCTGGTGCAGCCAGTGCAGCCCAGGTATCCCTCCCACGGTCTTCCCCACGCCCTTCTGCCCCTTTGCCGATCGCCATGCCCATACGTTATGATGGGAATCCGGATCAATGCCGAGGATTCCTCATGCAGTATGGCATATATGTGGAGGAGCACCCCGAGATGTTCCGTAATCCTGGAGCGGAGGTCAGATTCACTATCTCCTTGCTAACGTGAATGGGCAACCGCTTTGTGGGCCGACAACAGCCCACTCCTAACTCCTGGAAAAGAGTATCATCGGGCTCTGATGGAGGTCTTCGACCATCCGGCAGTGGGGAGAAAACCAGGATTCTGGCTCTGTCGCCAGGGAAATCGATCCGCGGCAGAATTCTCTTTGGAATTCCGGGCAATCACTACCAACCTTAGATGGCCTGATGATTGTTTACAGACAATCTTCCTCAAAGCCTTGAATTCGGAATTGCAGGATGAGCTGTCCCATTTGATGATCTGGTCCAACAGGCAGTCCGGCTCGATAATACCGTCGCCAACGGAATCGACCAACCGACGTCGCCAACGGAATCAGTCTGCACGAGGGACGCCGACCAGTGACGCACCTGAACCGATGCAAGTCGGTCAATCACCGCTTACCTCTGGCGAGTGAAGGAGACGGATTCAGGGAGGACTCTGCCTGTATTGTGGCGGAGCGAGTCACACCATCTCGACCTGTCCCAGTCGACCCAGAGGTGACGGAGCCCCCCTCCAGGTGTCTCTTCTTTACCCTACATTGCCATTTCTCAGTTCACGGTACCTGGGTTCTTAGAAGGGAAGAACCAACGTCTTAAAGTAAGAGCACTCATTGATAGTGGGGCAGCCGGTAATTTCATTGACACTGACCTGGCAAACCAGCTAGATCTGCCCCTGCAGACGCTCGCTCATCCTATTTTGGTTCAAGGGGTTACTGGGGAACGGATGGTGGAGGGAACTATCCGCCAGCACGCTGGCCCCTTTGGGATGCAGGTAGCAGCTCTCCATAAAAAGGAGATCGAGGTTTTCTTTCTTTCCCAAGCAAAAACCAGCCGATCCTCGGACTTCCTTAGCTGAGGAAACATAACCCTCACATCGATTGGAGAACTGGGGAGATGGGTCATACCATTGTTGTCGTAAATGCTTGTCCCTTCCATGTAAAGCTACAGGAGTGGAGAGTCCGGAGCCTGAAAACCTGGAGGTGATTCCGAAGGAATACCAGGACTACAAGGACGTGTTCAGTAAGGAAAAGGCTTTTACTCTACCCCCTCATAGGGATTGTGACTGTTCTATTGAACTCTTAGACAGTGCTACCTTACTTCGGGGCAGGTTGTACCCTGTCTCCTTACAGGAGGAGGAGTCCCTGGAGAGCTACATTCGCGACGGATTGAAGCAGGGGATCATTCAACCTTCCACGTCGCCTGTAACTGCAGGGTTTTTCTTTATTAAAAAGAAAAATGGAGGATAACGTTCGGTGGTGGATTATGATGCCTTAAATGCGATCACCATCAAGAGGAGAAAACCTCTGCCATTGATCCCGTCCGCTTTGGAACAACTCCGAGACGCAGTTGTATTCACTAAGTTGGCTCTGCACAGTGCTTATAACCTCGTGAGAATCATATCTGGGGATGAGTGGAAGACATCTTTTATCACCAGTAGGGGGCAGTATGAGTACCTTGTTATGCCATATGGATTAGCTAATAGTCCCTCGATCTTCCAATCTTTTATCAATAAAATCTTTCATGACATGTTGTACAAATTTGTTGTGGTCTACATTGATGATATCCTGATTTATTCACCCTCTACACCGGATCACGTTCATCATGTACGACAGGTGCTGCAGCGCCTCAGGGAACATCACCTGTATGTCAAAGGGGAGAAGTGTGAGTTCCACCAGACTTCAGAAAAATTCTTGGGCTACGTCATTCAATCCGGAGCCGTTGCCATGGACGATTGGAAGATTTAGTCTATTCAAGAATGGCCTCATCCCAAAACTCACAGAGATCTGCAACGATTTCTCGGATTCGCCAACTTCTACAGGAGATTCATTCGCAACTTTAGCAAGATAGCAAGCCCCCTCACCTCTCTCACACGCGGAAAGCCGATTCAACTTAGCTGGACCCCGGAGGCTGATCTCACATTCACCCGGCTAAAGCAAGCTTTCTGTACAGGCCCTGTGCTGAAGCAACCACGGCCAGAGGTCCCGTTCGAGGTGGAAGTGGACGCATCCGAGGCTGAAGTAGGAGCGGTCCTCATCCAGCGGGATTCTGAGACAGGACGGCGACATCCGTGTGCATACTTCTTGAGGAAACTAACTTCCGCGGAACGGAACTATGAGGTGGGAGATCGAGAGCTGCTCGCCATGAGACTGGCATTGGAAGAGTGGCGCCACTGGCTGGAGGGAGCCTGGCACCCCTTCATCGTACTGACGGATCACCGAAACTTAGAATATTTGCAATCAGCCAAGCGGCTCACCTCCCATCAGGCCCGCTGGGCACAGTGGTTCACGCGCTTCACACGTTTTGTGTCAGTTATCTGCCTGGCAGCAAGAACGTGAAAGCGGATGCCTTATCCAGGCAGTTTGATCCCCCTGAAAGCGAGGAGTGTACTTACCCGGTTCTCCATCCCTCCTGTTTCGTCTCTTCCATTACCTGGGGTTTGGGAGAGACTATAAAGTTAGAGAATGAAAACCGAGCTCCCCCTGCTGGCTGCCCACCCGGAGTGTTGTACGTGTCGCCTTCCCATCGTCAGGAGTTGCTTCGCTGGGTTCATGCTCATCCGGGAACCGGACACCTGGGTGTGTCAGCCACCCAGTGGCTCGTTGCCCGTCAGTATTGGTGGCCCGGTTGGCGACAACAAGTCCAAGCCTTCATGGAAAGCTGTCCCAACTGTGCTAGATGCAAATCAACCACCTTGAGCCCCGTGGGTCTCCTTCAACCCTTACCAGTTCCGTCTAGACCTTGGTCACATGTGGCAATGGATTTTATCACAGACTTACCTCGATCCTTGGGAAAGACCACTATACTCACCATTGTGGACCGATGTGTCGTTTGGTCACTCTCCCCAAATTACCCTCTGCCATGGAACTTGCGGAAATTCTAATTAATGAGCTCTTTCATTTTATAGGCATCCCGGACGATCTCGTCTCGGATTGAGGACCCCAGTTCACTTCACGAGTATTTCGTGAGTTTTGCTCCAAGTTGCGGGTCTTGTTAAGTCTAACATCTGCTTATCACTCGCAAGCGAATGGTTTAGCAGAACGCACTAATCAAGAAGTGTCCAAAGCTCTCCGTTTACTTAGCCAGACCGTGTGCTAGGGTTCCAGCCGCCTTTGTGCCCCTGGAACTCTCTGCCAGGGACAGTGCCCTGTGTAGACGCTTGGTTTCAGGACAGCAGACAAGCCTGGCGTCAAATCCAAACCGCCCTCCGGGGTCAGGCAGATCGGCAGAAGACCCAAGTGGAACGTCCTCGCCAGCCGGGGTTCCCCTACAGAGTGGGTCAACAGGTATGGCTGTCGACTAAGAACCCCCGAATCCCGGGCTGCAAGAAGCTTACGGCACGTTATATCGGACCATTCCGGAACCTAAAAAGAATCGGTCCTGTCACGGTGAAACTGCAACTTCCTTGCATTTTCCGTATCTGTCCCACGTTTCACATCTCACTCCTCAAGCCTGTTAAATACAGCCCTTTACAGCCGCCTGCCGATGTCCCTGACACGAGTCTGCCTCCCGTGGGGGACGATGGACCCTCTGCACGGATCTGAGCCCTGGTGGATTCTCGAAGACGTCAAGGGAAACTTCAGTATTTAGTGGACTGGGAAGGGGACGGCCCAGATGAAAGGAGTTGTGTTCTTGCCTCAGTGTCGGTTCAGATGCTGAAGGAAGCCTTCCACCTTGCCCAACCCGACAAGCCAGCTCCCTGACCCAGGGGTCGGCCTCGCAAACGTCGTTGTCCTCCCGGAGGCGGCCGTTGGGGGGGGGGGTACTGTCACGTCCCCGGAGGCAGGGTCCAACAGGTGCAGCTCATCATCCAACGCTTTATAAGACAAATGATCGCAAGACAGCTTCGTGAAGTATTGAGCCAATGTATCATTGCCATACTGAGCATTTTTCTTGTCTCTCGTCTGCCCATCTTCCCCTGCCTTGCCTGTTGCCCGTGTGAACCGTCCTTACCTGCTTACCTCTTCTCCTCAGCCCAGCTCCCGCCAGTAACCTACCTGTCCCGCTAAGCCCGGCATCTCCCATTCTCCTTCCCTCGCATGTCCTGTTCCCGTGTCTTCCCCTTAGACGGATCACCCTGGCAACGAACCCGGCTCATGTACCTGGACCACGACTTCTGAGCAACCCTCTCCGGGGATCACCCTTGTCTCCGCGGACATCGCCTTCTGTGCCTTGGCGAGAGAGACATTGCTCCCTCTACGCCCTGGATCGTTGCTGAGGGCACTTGTTATTGGCTTTCCCCACTAAAGGTCCTCAATCCCTGCATCTCTGGATCTCGGTCTCCTTTCGTGCTTGGACGAGACATTTATATTTAATAATTTATATTATTGTAACCATGTGCAGACTGAGAAAGCAGGGAGCGGGAAAATCAGGATCGGGCACACGGATATCCAAAAAATGGGGTTTATTATAGATGGACCACAACTACAGTACACAGTAAAACAACATCAATGACAGGACACGGGAAACAGACTTAAACACGGATTTAAATGCACAAGATAAGCCAAAAAAACAGGAAACAGGTGATCACAATTGGGAATTCACATGAGATAAATGAGGGGACGTAGCACACACGAGGATCGTATGAGCAGGTCATGACATATATATCTTAAATTTGCAATTAGGTCAATGTACAAGACACTATGCTTAATAATATAATGTATTTTACAGTTATTTTTTGTGCACATTTATACACGTAATATCCTGGGGACATTCAGCGGAATGTCTTGTGTGCATGTACTCCATTTTATACATATTGATAGTTGTCAGGGGTCAGGTTTTTCCAGTGCTGAGAAGAACCTGCCATGTACAAGGATGTAACTTTGGGTCTACCATTGGGGGAGGGGGGGTAACAATTGACAAACAATGGGAAAAGCAAACAGACACAGGGGCAACAACAACGGAGACACAGGGGGAACACCAACGGGAGGAACGAAGGGGCCAGGAGTAAACAAAAGAGAAACAGGAGGATGAGGAGCAAACACAAGGGGCACAAAGATAGAGGGCAAGGAGGCAAAGGGCGAGGGGAAACGGGGAGCTTACCTCAGCAAATATGAGCCTTGGATTGTGCTCTCTGGAATTGAAAAGGCCACTCCCCAGGTCCGCAGCCTGTCCAAGATATCATTGTTACGATGAATGGGCAGGCGAGCAGGCAAGGAGGCGAACAGAGCCGGATGGACAGGGAAACGGGGTTTATTTTAAAGAACAGGCAGACGGGCACGAACATCCGTAACACTACACACAATGACTGATGCAAGACTCAGGAAGATGTGGACTAATATACACAGGCAGGTCAGGAAGTAACAGGACACAGATGATCAAAATCGGGCATTCACACGAGGAAATGAGGTGGGCGTGGCATATGGGAGGATCGGGCAGGGCGGATCATGACAGAACCCCCCCCAAAGACGCGCACACCAGGCGACGGATGAGACGAGACCGGGGGAACAGGACTTGGAAAACAAAACAAGACCATCAACGTGGAAGGAAGGGAGACACCGGAGGAACAGAGAATGTAGGAACAACAGGGCAAGGAGTGAACGGAGGAAGAACAGAGAGATGAGGGGCAGAAACAGGCGGGATGAAAGGAGGAGGAGGAGCAAGAACACGAGGAACAAAAGGAGACCACACAGGCAGGGATGGAGGACAAAGGGGAGCCTGAGGGAGCCCAAACGGGTGACAGGCGGCAGCCAAAGGGGCCGCAGGGGAGAGGGAGAAGGGAGGCGCAGGGGACGACACAGGGGCCAAGGGAACGGGACGAGGGAGAGACGGAGGGACCAGCGGCGTAGGCGGGCAGGAAAGGGAAGCCGCCACTGGTGATGGCGCAGCCGGAGCCCGGGAAGGCGCCGTCCGATGACCAGGTGGAGCAGGGGCACCCGGAAGCGGCCGACACGGCACCGGAGGCGATGCCGAGGACCGGCACCGAGGTACCGGGGGGACCCACAGGCGACCGCCGACCCCGAACCGTAGGAGCCGCAGGCGGCCCCGGAGCCCCAGTCAAGGTGCGCGAGGGTGGGCCAGGGGGCAGGGTGGGAGGGACCCGGGCCCAACGCCTGTGACTTTGTCCCTTACGGGACACGGACAGGTGGGATCCCACTGGGCGTGGATCCTGGAAGGGCCTGGGGAAGGGAGTCCAAAGGGAGGTCCCCGAGGGTTCCCAGTCCAGCTCCTCCTCAGAGGAGGAGGAGTAAGGAGCCCTGACCTCCTTGGAGCCCGAAGTCCAAGTCACTGGGACTGCTGCAGCAGGCGGCAGCGTGGGCTGGTCTGGAGAGCAGGGCAGGACGGGCTGGTACGGAGAGATGGGCAGGACGGGCTGGTAGCCTCGGAGGGCGTGGGCGTGCGGCCAGCAGGGGGTACCTCGGCGGGCGCGGTGACGGCGGCAACATCGATCGCGGGCGTGTGGCCAGCAGGGAGTGCCTTGGCGGGCGCGGCGACATCAACCACGGGCGCGGCGACATCAGCCATGGGCGTGCGGCCATCGGGAGGTAGGAGGACAGGCATGTCCTCCACTACCTTGGGGGTCGCTGGCTCAACGGGTGAAGTCGTGAGCGCAGCAGCTCTCTCCACTGTGGGAAGAACCACAAGCGTGGCGGCTGCCTCTGCTGCGGGCAAAACCGCTAGCGAGGTGGAGGAAGTCGGTGTTACCGCCTCTCCCCAAACTGGGACCAACACGCAGGATCCCAGGAACAGGGTCGGGGCACCTTCCTGCTTCCCCCGGCATCGCTTCTTCTTTCGCCGTGTTGTTGTCATGCTCGGTACCAAGCCAGTGGGACGGGGTGAGTCAGGGAGCGGTCCAGCGGCGGCACACCCCAGTTGGGGCAGCCAGACGGCCGCTCTCTCCCTCAACCGCTTCAGGTTTTTCTTTACCTCATCTAGTGGCTGTTCATCACTGGTGTGGTACCTGTCCAGCAGCTGGCGGGCTACGGGGTCCTCTCTTTGGTCCAGCAGATTGGTCCACCTGATGAACTCTGCTTCCATGGGGAGAATCTTCCCGGTAGCCCCGAGCGTGTTGTAGAGAAGGTCGGTCATTCTGTTATGATTCGTGGGCAGGCGAGCAGGCAAGGAGGCGAACAGAGCCGGACGGACAGGGAAACGGGGTTTATTTTAAAGAACAGGCAGACAAGCACGAACATCTGTAACATTACACACAATGGCCGATGCAAGACTCACAAAGACGTAGACTAATATACACAGGCAGGTCAGGAAGTAACAGGACACAGGTAATCACGATCGGGGATTTACACGAGGAAATGAGGTGGGCGTGGCACACGGGAGGATCGGACGGGCGGATCATGACATTTCATTTCATTTCTCAGCTCTTCTTTTTTGTTCTGTGCAACTTTTGGCAGGGGTAAATGAGTGACTTGCTGAGCATGAAACAGCACCTCGAAGGTGGAGGGAGTCCGCCTACTTTGAGCTGTGGAGGGCACAGATTCTGGCTCTGGGGGGCACGTAAAAGCTAAATATTTAAATTGAAATAAAGACATGATGCCACTGACAAGCGAACCAAGCTGCTGCTATATACTTATATATATATATATAGGTCACTGATAAATACTAATTGTGATACTATGTATAATCATCCATGGTGAATCTTGCAAGCAGTGAAATATTATTTCTGATGTCATTTAATATTTATTTCATATATGTTTTAAATTTTTATTGAATGTGATTTTGATACATTCAAGATAGAGGTCTGGTGGAGACACATATGCATCTTGCGCTGGTCCAAGAATTTCACCTCTAGCGGCGCAATAGAAATGCCCCTGTCCATCCCTCTTAATCATGGCCTCAGATCAGGAAACCCACGAAATAGAACCGGAGTCCTATCCCATTATTCCTACCTGTCATTTAATATATAGTATATATATATATATATATATATGTTATTATTCCTGATGTCATTTAATATATATATATGTCGTGACCGGGGAAGGCAGGCGAACAGAGAAGGACGTAACAAGGCAGAGTACGGGGTAAACGGAGTTTAATGAGGCAAACAGGTTAGCAAACGGCAACAAACATCAATGACTGATCTGATGAACTAGAGGAAGACATGGACTGATATACACAAAACAAGCAGAAACTAACAGGCGAGTACAATCAGGGAAATACACGTGGGAAATGAAGGGGCGTGGCACACACGAAGATCAGACGAGCCAGGCATGACAGAACCCCCCCCCCTCAGGGGAGGCGACGGATGGGACGAGACCAGACCAGGGAGACAGGACCTGAAAAACATCACCGGGGCACAGGGAACAAAATGGAAGCACAAAACACACAGAGGGGCAAGACCCAGGACAACACCTGACACAGCACAGGAAACGCGGACAGACAGACTAGAAAGGGAGACAGGGGGGGAACAGAAAATGAAGGAACAAAAGGACCAGGAGTGAACACGGGAGACATCGAGGGATGAGGAGGAAAGACAGGAGGGATAAAGGGACCAGGAGGGAACAGAGGAGACACAGGAGGCAGAAAGGAAAATGAAGGAGGGCTAAGGGGAGCCCGAGGTGCCTACGGGCAGAAGGCGGCAGCCGAAGGAGCCGCAGGTGACCGAGCGGCCAAAAACCATGGGACCCTGGGAGACCGGGAGGCAGGAGTCGGAGGGGACAAACACGGGGCCAAGGAGGGAGCCGGAGGGACCAACAGAGGGGCAGAGGAGGGAGCAGAAAGGGACACCAGGGTTCAAGGTTCAAGGTTGCTTTTATTGTCATTTCAACAATATACATGGTACAGTGAACAGTAAAATGAGATAACATTCCCCCGGACCATGGTGCTACATAAAAGGACTGGGACAGTACAAAAAAAAAGATTGCACGTATGCCACATAAGACAACTAGTAAAGTGCACGTGTGCAGACATGTGCAAAACAGCAAGTAAACAAGACAACAGAACAACAGACAATACATAAATGAGCAGCAAATGAGTGCAAACTAGTTGTAGCGCAGCAAAATAAAACAAGTTGTAGTGCAAATGACTGTGTGTGTGTGTGTGTATGTCAGTCCAGTTCCTGAGTATGTAGCAGCCTGATGGCTTGTGTATGTGTGTCTCACAAAGGCTTGATGGCTTTTTGTGTGTGTGTGTGTGTCTTCAGACCAGTCCCTGAGTGTTTAGTATCCTGATGGCTTGAGGGAAGAAACTAAAGGGAGGGAGCAGAAGGGGACCCCGGCGAAGGCAGGGAGGGAGGGGAAGCTGCAGCAGGCGACTGCAAGGCCATAGCAGGTGGAGGCGCCATCCACCGACCAGCCGAAGTGGAGGGACCCGCAGGCAAGCGACGAGTCAGAGCGGGGGGACCCGCAGGCGAGCGACGAGGCATCGGCGAGGGACCCGCAGGCGACACCCGATCCCAGCGCCTGTGTCCTCTCCCCTTCTGGGACACTGACAGCTGGGGCCCAGGTCGGGCTCCACTTCGTTGGGGCATAGGTGGAGTCGGGGCCGGAGGCATAGATATCCACTCTGGATATATATAAAAACAGGGACAATGTTGCATAATGTACCTGATGTTCTGCATGATTCCACTACCACTGATGATCTGACTGACAATTTCTCCATCCCTATCCCTCCAATACTGGAACAGCTAGTTTGGTGAGAATCAAGCTGTGGTGTGGAGTTCATGTTTATATATTGATCTTGGTTTATATAATTTAGATTTTCCCATAACTATATATCTATTTTTCATTACAATCCCCCCATGTCAGGAGTGGGTAATTTGTGTATATATATATATATATATATATGTCCTCTCCTGGAGCCGACACCTTATCGTGGTTTGCACGTTCTAATTATCCCAGGGGCTAAGTTGCCCGGGGCTTTATGCCCCTGGTAGGGTCACCCAAGGCAAACAGGAACCAGACGAAGTGCGGCTCACAAGACCCCTTTATGATGAGTCACAACATGGATCCACAATTTCCCTTGCCTGG
>JAODKE010004121.1:0-11022 GCA_026779605.1 Mormyrus hasselquistii
TTGGGGTTTAGTTTACAATGTGTGATTTTGAGCATGAAATTAACCGTTTTGCCAATTGTGTGTTTTAGGTGTGATGGCGTGTTAAGAGTTTAGGAAACTTGTTAAATGTTTTGAAAAAACTGTCATAGCGATTGTAAAAAACTGTAAGTATTCAGAAGTGATTCATAAACATCATGCATGAAGTAACTTAAACTAAACCTGTTATTTTTCTCCTTAGTCATTTCTTTTCTTAATTGTATCAGTGCTCTACTGGCACACACTCGCATGAGTTATGGCTGCACAATTTTTGGCTTACCTTCATTTAAAACACCTGATTCACTGGAGTTTGACACCCCTGTGCTAAATGAAGTGAATTATATTTGTTTCTGACACACGACCGATTCTTTTATCTTTGGCCAAACCGCACATCCAAATATTAAATGAGGATGAAAATACCTTGTACATAATTGTAAATATATCGTTTGAGAGTAGCTGGGAATGTTATGCTAAGAGGGGTTGGGTGGACCTTGGACCCCCAGAGGTTTGTTTCTCCTTGTTGAGGAGGTTTTGGTTCCTGTCCTCTGTAGTCTTCTGGCCTTTTGTTTCTGCTTTTGTAATTTTAGATAAATTTGCATTGTGCTACTTATTTTATGTTATGCAAATACACTGGAAAGTGTTACTTTTGTGTAACTGTTACTTTTCTGTGATTTTTTTAGAAAATGCTGTACATATATCATAACCCTTTGATAAGCAAAGTAAGATATATATAATGACTTAAAGTATAAGAAAAATATTAACCAGATGTACGGGAATTATAATAAATAATGTCCATGTCCATAACTAAGGGGAACATTTTTTAGTTTCATTTCCCTTCATTTTAGCCCAGCAGGCAAAAGGAAAATGACTTCCTTCTTGAAACACAAGGAACAACGGGCAGGTTAAGAATTTTGGTTCATTATTAAAGAATTTATTTTTTAATTCTATTTTTTTATTTTTAATTAGGATTAGAATATGGATGCACAAGGTTGATATACAGCCAAATTTCATAATGTTTTCTAAAGAAAAGGCATCTACTGTATTTAGCAAAACCATTGGGAAAAACCTTATGTAAGGTATTAAAAGCAACGCACACACAGATGCAAAGCAAAATGATTTAAACAGCAGAATAAAGTGATGGCTGAATTACAAATATAAACATCGATGACCCATCTCACAATATGTGATCAATGCACGACATCCACGCCCTGAATCTCGCAATCATGTGAATACATGCGCAGTATCGAGCCTGTGGAAGTGTACATTACGCATGCGTAATACAAAGGGATGAACTATACGCAATAAAAAAGTGCAGGAAAATGTGGTTTCGTGGACACATGCGTGATGAGTGTACGCATGCGTAGAAGTGGAAGTTACATTTTCTGTAGGTGTAACATTCTCGGTAGTGACACGGTCAAAATCAAAAACGTATGACGTTGACGTGAATATGACACCTGACTTCGAACTGACGTCTTGAAATCAAATGTAATATTACTCCAGTTTTCCAGTTAAGTAAAGTACCGTGAAGTACTTCTAAAGCAGCGATTCATTTTCCACATCAGCCAGTTTAAATACTCATACATTTACACCGATTTTTAACCGATTTGCGATTCATCGTTACATGCCTAGTGTTTACTATGGCTGTTTTTCAATAAATCTATAATGG
Organism: Mormyrus hasselquistii; assembly: GCA_026779605.1. Classification (NCBI taxonomy): domain Eukaryota; kingdom Metazoa; phylum Chordata; class Actinopteri; order Osteoglossiformes; family Mormyridae; genus Mormyrus; species Mormyrus hasselquistii. Next base: position 1,682 of record JAODKE010004121.1, read on the forward strand.
ATAGAGGTGGAAGAGGGAAAGTAAGGCGAAGAACTGTAATATAAGATGATATTCGTGCAACTGTGGTTGGCCATGTGCTTGTCCAAGGTTTGACAATGAGTGAAGCTGGGCTCTGTGTGCATCCAAATGTCAGTTGGTATACTGTATACAGTTGCTTCCATAATCTGTATTTTCAGAATTGAAAACAGGTAAAGCACTTTAACTTTATGACAATTACCAGACTTATATTGCATAATTACAGGGACAGTTTTCTTGGAGCTGTTACAAAAAGTTCATATTGCAACAATGGGAGAGGTCCTACACATAAATGATTCTGTACTTTGATCTCACACTATGTTTTTTATGTTTTGAATGTGTTTATGTTTTCTGTATAGAACTGAAAGATGACCTCATGGTGGAGGCAGACAATGACTCCTGTTGGATGAAGAAGAACAAGAGATGGTAAAGATGGTTGTGGTCAACAACACTATTCACTTAAAGGAAATTCAGTCATAGAGAACTGAATGAGTCATAGAGGATCAGAAACATTGCAGGGTATAAATCACATCTCATTTCTACTATTGACCTCATACTACGTCGTATCAGCATAAACATGAAGCAGGTGTGTAAGGTCCCTTTTGAAAGGAGTTCAGACTGAATTGCCATTGAACTTCACATACTACAATGCAATGTTGAAATGGGTATCTTTGACAAAAACAAGTATCTGTTTTCTAATGGATCAGTCCAATAAGAGTGACAGTGACAATGAGAAAGTGGGAAATGATTATCATTCAGAATTTTGGAGCTCAGGTGCATACTTACACTGACATTCTGATCATGTATATAAGCATTTTGACTCTCTTAATTAAAATGATGCTAACTGTACTTTTAAATTTTCTGGCATTCACTAATTCATTGGTGGAATTATTTGCTTTCAAGACAAAAGTTAATTATTTTGGGTAAGTTACAGCCCTTTGCAGCTAAACCATAGGGTTGTGCTATATGCATGAAATGTTCTGAGAAATGCTCTTATACTTGTGATAATATTAAATATATCTTATGAAACGTGCCAAAGCAATTGAGAAAAAACGTAATACAGAAGGGCAAGGACAGAGGTGAAGACAGGCTTGGGGAAAAACCAATAGGGGCCACAGGCTTGGGGGAAAACAAATAGGGGCCACATAAGGGAAAGAACAAGGAGGGGGAAGAGATGCAAGGCATGACACCTCCCGTCCATCTTGGTTTAGCCACTGTGAGACAGTGCTTAAAATTTAAAAAACACAGGAATAAAGCATTTTATGGCTGTTTGAATAAGCCTTAGTTACCTAGTGTTTACTTACACAATGTTCAGTGGAGACTGGGAGCATCATGTGAGCCGTATTTTCCAGTGCCAATTAGATTTAGAGAGTAATTAGATAGTGAGCTTCTAATTCCATACACCCTGTATCTGCGGTACTTCAGCATTCCTCACTGAATCAGCATTCCTACCCAGGCAGCTATACAATTTATAACGCAATAATACACACACACAAAGATTATATATTACAAGTATAAATGACTATTGTCACAGGATGAATCTTTTTCTCTCAGAACCATTAATTTCAAGGTACAGTGACGTCAAAAGGTATTTGGAAAACAAAGTTTCACGGCAATCTATAGCCCAAAAAGAACAAAATGGCAACCATGCAATGGGGGAACCAACAAACCAAACTGAAAAGTGAAGAGCAAGTGATGCAATATATGATTATTTCACCTCATGTATTCATATATTTCATCCTCTTCACGTGGAATGCTCTCCCTTTCAGTGCAGGCTGGGACAAAGTATCTTGCAAGCAGTGTTAATTTTGACAGTAAAGTTTTATTTAGTTTTAGTCATAGTCTTTTGACTAAAATGTAATTTCAGCCATAATTTAGTCATCTAAATTATTTTAGTTTTAGTCAACGAAATATCACAAGATTATAGTCCACTAAAACTACAGTTGATTGAGTCGATTAAAAGTGCAATGTTTAAAGTTTCCCTTCGATTTCTGAAAGTCATTATGATCACCAAGATGAAATGAAACCAATGTTAAGGAATGGTGTTAAGGTCTGAGTGTGCAGTACACAAATACACAGATTTCTTATTTGAAACATAAACATATGTTTATTTACCCAGAAACTAAGTACTGTAAAATCAGTAGTGCCATTAGTACAAAAATAAAATCACTTTAAAGAAAAAGTGCATAGACTATAATGCCACCAGGCCTGCTCTCTCTGAATATTAAAATAAAAATATGAAAATAAATATTTTTATTTGCTATTGTTCACTGTTAAATGTTTCACCTGAAATTCTCAAATATGTTCAAAGAAAAAGACCAATAATGGTCTCAGGGATTTATACCCATTATCAAGAAAAAAAAAATTCAAAACATGGAAGTGCAACAATTCTATTTTAGCATTTTCAAGAGCAAAATAATTACCCCAAGGCTACAATTCTATTGTGTATAGAGTCAAAAATCAACTCTCCCCTCCTTCAGGTGATTTTATGTTCGTAGAAGTTTCTACTGTATAAAGTGATGTTATTTGTTATATTAAATTCAGGTGAAACAAAAAAAAAAATATGTTTTCAGGATTGACAAATTTCAAGCATCTGGCATGACACTCACGCTTTCAGACTTTCACCCGAAACCTATATGATACCATTGTAAACCTAAGTTACAGCTACAGTACATCCAAAGTGTATTTACATGGTTAAATACAAGAGCAGACTATTTACAGTTGGCCAAAGTTGGCAACCCTGCGTTTTATTTGAAATAAAAAGTAAAATGCACTGTTTTCACCTGAAATGGCTCGTCATTCCGTTTGCGTTGTTATTCTGACAAATATAAAGCTAATATAAGAAAAAAATCCCATGTTTTATACTATGTTTCGCAACAATATGACTGCCCATATCTTATTCTAATAGCGATTGAAGTGATAAGTTTGTATGTATTTATATTAAAACGAGACTTTAATTTTATTACCAAAACCAATACTTAAATCTATGAACCCCTCTCAATATGACATAAAAAGGATTGTATTAGGGTTTTACGGTTTAAGTTTAAACACTTTATTCAAACATGCACAATTTTCACATTTTATTTTTATCTCATTTTGAAATGTAGCCCTACTTTTAAAATGTCCTTTTAAATCTAGTAATTATACTAAAGTAATCAGTAATTAAAACATTATACATAAAGGCAGTCATACATATATGTTCAGCTCTTTGTCACGCGGCAAGAAATAGGCCCACTGTCAAAAAGTTGTTGAATTGTACTGAATTAATTTGATTTGACAGTCATGTACTAATTACATGCAATGTTGATACAAATAACATGCTACTTAAATATATATCACTCTAACTAGTTAGACATTACGATCTTCTGGACCTTTGCTTCAACAAATTCTCTCTAAATGGACCTCTTTAAATTGCAGTTGAATACCACTGCCTTTCTCAAACTGCATTAGATCTGATTGTATCTCGTCTCTGGCAAACATTTTCGTCTCATTTTTATTTGTTGATGAAAGTGTCAATACACTTTGTCATAGTTTTAGGCCTCGCAAAATCATTTTTATTTAGTTATCGTTTCATTTTAGTCTGAAAATAAAGGTTGTTGACAATAATGCTGGCGAAAAATCATTAACAAAATTAACACTGCTTGCAAGGATCACCCAGCTCAACAAGTTTCTGCTGTTATGTCCTCAAAAGCAGAACTCAATGCATCTAGCATCAGCATTTGAGGTCAAAAACTTCCCACCTCCACACTGAAAAGAGCTACTCAATAAGACTCAGGAATGGAGAGTTAGAGAGGGGGCAACTCATCTGCAGTCTTGGGTGGCACCGATCAATTTTTGGATGGGATTTGTTCTGTGGAAACATTGACATTGTTCCAAACAATTGCAAATTATGGCAAATCATTATTGACATGGCCCCCATCTTTTCCTGGAATGTGATCTGTGTGAAGCATGTCCAAGGTTTTCTAGAGATGAAACATATTGTATGGCTCAATGATGGGAAGATGACTACAGTAACTGCTCCATTTTCTAAAATAGCTGCAGGCATTGTGCTATTTTTTTTTTCAAATAGATGTAAGTAATATTGCTTGATAATGTAAATTTTATAAATGTTACTGAGAGATATAATCAGCATTGACAGATATGGGAGATTGAAAGAAGCTGAAGCTGAGTAAGCATGGAAAAGTTCATGAGCTTGATATTGTTCACATGTGGCTATTAAAGGCTTATCCTGTTGGAGTACCTGTGCATGAATAGGCTTAAACACATATCTACCGGCTAATCAGATTTGAGTATTTACGCAGATCCAGGTATAATGTCCTTATTTGTGATAGGTATTTGACTAGTTAGCCAACCTTGAGATATTTTGGTCTATCTACAGTATCTGCTACATTTAGAAAGTGTACATTATCAGACAAAATTACTGCATTATCCATTTGGAAATCATTACAAACCCTAAAATATGATTTTTATTTGTAATGTCATAACATAGTAATTTATCAGTAATATTATGTTACATTATTAGACAAGTTTTTATTACATTTTTAATCATGTTATGGGCAGCATTTATTTTTTGGGTGTCATTGCATTATTGGGAAATTATTACATTACTGTGGTATATAAGGCCTCTTGTCTCTAATAACAATAATTATCACTTTATTGATCCTGTGGGAAATTATTTTTTTACATCTCCCTCAACTTGCTCTTTGTACGCAAGCTGTCTGCAAAGGGCAGCCACCTGTTGGGGTGCCCAGGGAGCTGGGGCTTACGGACCTGTAGACATGCTGAGGCTGGGTTTGAACTGGTGACCTTATGATTACAAGCACACAGGCTTAGCCTACTGAGCCACACGCTGCCCCCAAGCTTCTGTATATGGTCTTCTCAGGGCATTTTAGGGGATAATGTTATGAATGTGCTATGTGACAAAAATTAAGGGCTTCGGGGAGGAATTTAATTTATTCACTTGTGCACTGTGATAATTCTAAAGGGGGCTTTTCCCACATTTTGCTTTGAATTAAAGTTTCCTTGTACCATACACTGTAATACTGTACTTGCACTCCACACTTCTTGCAGACCCCTGGCCCGTACTTGTCTTGCCCCTACATTTGTGCCTATGTGTGGATTTTGTGTGTGAGAGCACCTCAATGCCACCGTAACGCTTATGTATTATGAATGCTTGATCATGTGCATTTGTTTAAAGCCATACTTCATGTAGAGTGTCAGAATGGTTCAATTAACATTGCTGAATTCTAGGGGAAAACCTGAAAAACCCTAATGGTATCTATAGTAACCGTGAAAGAAATTCCAATATGGCTAAAAACACAGATTTTCAGTCTGAGTAAGAGTCTTGTGATTGTAATAAGACCAATTATGCAATAAACGGTAAATTGAGGACAAATGGTGCTGTTTATTTGGGACAAATGTAGAAAATGAATTATGCCTGAGTTCCTCCTATGGCTCATATATCCTAACCAAGGTAAATATGCATTTCATAAAATGCTAATCCCCACAACAGAGACAGAGAGTTATCTGAAAAAAAGACATTTGATGGCATTTTTCAGTTCTTTCTGTAATTTGTATATCTGAATATATCCATGAATATTTTTGTTGAAAATTCTTTTCAATTAATTGTATACAAGATAAACAAAGAATATAGATTTTAAACAAAACTCTTGTTGTTTTAACAAAAATTATCTTCTTTTGGTAGACATATTTCAGCTGTATAAAGTCCAGGAATACAATTTTAGGTTGAGATGTGGGTATGATATTCCTACTTACATGAGGGTATTATGAGGGTCATGTTTTTTAATAGAATCAAATTCTTTCAATTTAAACTGCTTATTTTCATGTACATTTGAAATTCAAAAGCAAAAATGGAATGAACTGATACTCAGTGACAGCAATTTGAACATTCTAGTGTTAAAGTGAAACTACCCCGGATGCTATGTGCAAGAAACAGGCCTTTATGTCACTGGGAGTGGCTTTTTTCAGGGCATTAACTATAAGAAACAAGGAGGGGTTGTGCATAATACTGGAATATAAGTGTGTTTTGCATTTGGAAACTTTATGATTTGAACTGAAGACCACGACAGCAACAAGTAAGTAAACGCTTTCAGAAGAATAATTGTTATTTGAATTGAGTTTTTCTTGATATGATGTTGAAAGCTTTAGTTAGATATGTTTCAACAGCACATATTGAGTACATATTGTTTTTCCTCTTACAGAATAAGAGTGTGTCATTTTTGGTAGTTTAGTACATGAATCAAGGAAAGAGTAAATACCACAAAATGATAATTTATAAAAGATTTTTTTTTTTTTAAGATAACGATGCTATTACTTAAAGAGAGGTATACAATCATAATTTGTGTATTGCATATGTCATAAATGTGAATATTTTCTCTGTCCTACATAAAAGTATTGGGACTGAAATTATATATTCACCTGAAACACTGTTGTAGCATAATTTACATATACACACAATGCTGACATATTCCCATTCAACAATCAATTCCTCTGAATTATCAGTTTAACTTCTAAGAAGCTACATGTTCCAGTATGTTTACTAACTTTTTATACTGGATTTGGTAGCTAATGTTGGCTGGTTGACTACATCAAATCTGACTGTCAGTGTGTTTCTGTTCTACGGAGATGCTCTGGATACTCAGCATTCTGCACAAAGCTGGAGAGAGACTCGCAGTCTGCAGTACTGTGGGTCTGCTTCTCACCCCCAGCTCTCCCCATGGCCACATGCTGACTTCCTCATTCTGTCTGAAGACTTGTGGTTTGGTTAACTAATGTAGTGTGCCTTTGAGATGGACAGGCATCACATCCAAGGTGTTCTGTGCTTTCTGCTGGTCATTTTAATGTATTATGGAAAAGGGTTAGGTGATGTATGTGTGTAGTTTACTTTCTGAAACATTGAAAGAATTAATTAAGAACATCTGACACACAGACAACTCAGTCTCAGAAATGGATTGTCATAAAGCCAATCTGTATCAACCCATCTGTATCAGGACTTTGCCCATCATGGTTTTGATACATCGTGGGGTCGGCATCAGAAATTAAATGGGAAATTTTTGGAAGTTTTGTGAAAGCTGGAGATGAAGTCCAGCAGAGATACACAAATGGTTTAGTAATTCACAGGGTGACAAACTTCGTCAGCTGGCTGGGGTGACATTTTCAAGTCCACACACACATTTACATGCATGTAACCTTTTTATTACCTTGTAAATAGTAGGGTTTGCACTTTACACCAACTCTTTTGATTTATCAAATTTTAGGTTTATAATGGAATAATATAGATTTATCATAAGATTTCTTGCTTGGGAGCCTGAGAGTCTGAAATCATGAGTTTCACACTAGATATTTGAGGGCTGGTAACCCTAAACTTATAAATTCATATAGTGTATTTTGGTGCCTGGCAGAACGAGGCATTGCAGCAGTGGCAAGAAGAGATGAGGAGAGACAGATTCACGCAAAGTTGATCTTTATAACAAGTCCTTAAAAGCAAATATTAACAACAACATGGAGACCAGCCTGGCAGGCAAATGCAGGACGGTTAGACACTAGACGCTCACACACAGTAGGTGATTACACAATACTAGAGGATTGCCCATACAACACAGGTACGAGTATGCGCAATACATATACAAAGGCTATGTACAAATACATGGTCTATGTACATGGCTCGCGAGCATGTCGAAAAATACACTAATCCCACAGCAGGTAACATTATTTACAGTGGTTTGGAGGATGCCAAGCATGTTTATGGCAGCCTCTCACATGATGTCTCACAGTGAACCTTGTATCATGCATTTGTCGTATATTTCTCTTTGCTCGTATGGAGCTGCCAAGGGTTTTGTGCCACTTTGCTGGAGAATTGGCTTTTCAGGGTGTTGCCAAATATTTTCTATTTATAAAGATTTTTGTTTCAAACTCAGAGTCATTTCAAGCCATTTTTCAGCCATTTGTTTAAGTTAAGATGGTAGATTACGTGCCATTTAGTCATAATACAGAAATGTGCTAAAATGTTGAAACCTTTATTTTGAGGGTGAAATTTAAACATGGATGACTGAAAAACCATAGGCTAGCGAGAAGAAAATCATTCCAAATGCGTGAGACTCCCACAAAATGTGTGAGATGCTGGTCTGTATGTCAATTTTCCACATTATTAGGGACCGACTCCCATAGCCCCTGAGTTACGAAAGGGTATAAAATTTCAGGTTAGATACAATGTTGTGAGGGTGAAAATATTTCACGTCAGCTTGAAGTATATTGCAGTATCATATGTAACTACTTTTCTTCTTCTTATTATTAATATTATGTTACATTTAAGAACTTTTAGTTATTATATTTCTAAGTGTTTCTTAATTGCTTTATAGGCATAGAAAAGTGACATATATACTAAAATATTTGACTAACTTGCACTAAATAAGAAACAAATGTACCTATTCCAACTTAACTGCAAATCTGACATAAAGACAGACTTGTACTACATTACATTATGTGTATGTAGAGTAATACGAACAAGCTTTTTATGTTCTCCTTCTGGGTTCTAGGTATCCTCTGTTGATAAATACTTGAAAAACTATATGAAAAATGTTTTATTTATAATACAAGCAACCAACAAAATCATTGCTTTGCATTTGCAACAGATTTTCCTTGCTTTAAGGAAAGGAGTGCTCCATGAAGCAGGTCACGAGACAACTAGGTTTATTAATAAACAGTACAACAAAGGGGAAAATCACAAAATAAAGAAGCCTCGAGGGGTCAAACCCAAAAAAGGAAAAACAAGCAGTAAATAGAAGAAACTACAAAGTAGCACAAGGGAACAGAGCAAAGCTACAACATGCAGTAACATACTGTAAACACAATGAATGACTGAGGAACAGGACAAAGGTAGGCACTAATACACACCCGGTTAACAAATGATAACAAAGGTCATTTTTGACCATCACAAAAATTAGCCAATCAACAAAGGAGCAACAAATACAGGAACTAGGAAATGCTGACAACACCGAGTACTAACACCAAGGAAGGCTAGGAACAAGCAGGGGCAAAATATAACAGAGCAGACGGAAAGTAAGCCGAAACAGAAACACAAATATAAATGTTGCTCAAATCATCAGAGATCAGATGCCTCATCTTAACGCCAGTGATGAGACAGTTTTTCAAACGCAGCTGTGTAATAGATTAGTCTAGCTGGATCTAATCATCCAAGATGATTACACGTGCCCCCGCTGCTTGAAAAGCCCATATACACACGTGGACAAAATTGTTGGTACCCTTCAGTCAATGAAAGAAAAACTCACAATGGTCACAGAAATAAC
>JAODKE010004122.1:5239-20938 GCA_026779605.1 Mormyrus hasselquistii
ACAGGGATCATACGTGTGCCTGTGTGCTTTTCACCAGCTCTCTGTGAGAACAGGGATCATACGTGTGCCTTTGTGCTTTTCACCAGCTCTCTGTGAGAAGGCATGGATTGTGTTGTGTGCCTGTGTGCTTTTCACCAGCTCTGTGTGAGAACAGGGATCATACGTGTGCCTGTGTGCTTTTCACCAGCTCTCTGAGAAGGCATGGATTGTGTTGTGTGCCTGTGTGCTTTTCACCAGCTCTGCGATGCACCTCAAAACATGCAGTTACCCCATGCCTTCTCACACAATGTTCAAGGTTGCCCTCACTGCCCCATTGTAGGAAGTGAGCTGCTGAGGTGCTGTTTGATTGCCAAGCAGCATGCTGCACGTCGTTCTGCATGTGTGCAGAGATGCTGTTCACATCAGCAACCTTTCAAAAGTGAAGACCTGCCTCACTGTTTACAAGTCTTATCACAGCTGAGCCTTTTCCTGAGTTGGCTAATGTGGCATGATGACATTGCTCCTGTCAACAGCCAGTCCTTTTAGATTATTAAACGGGTCTCCTCTGTGCATGAACTTGCTGCAGTGTAGCCTATCGGCAGTGGACTGTCCTGGACCTGACAGTGCGGCCCGTCTTCCTTGCAGGTTCAGACCCTGAACGAGCAGGAGTGGGAGCGTGTGCAGCAGGCCAACGTGCTGGCCAACGTGGCACATGCCTTCGAGAGTGACATGGACGTGTCTGACATAGAGGACGATCGCGAGACCATCTTCAGCTCTGTGGACCTGTTGTCTCCTGCTGGCCAGGCTGATGCCCAAACCCTGGCTCTAATGCTGCAGGAACAGCTGGATGCCATTAACAATGAAATCAGGCAAGGCCCCCATCATGAGCTTTGCCTCGTTTTCAACTTCATTTGCTTAGCGAGTTCAATATTTCCTGAACTGCGACAGTTCAGAACATCGTAATGTTTGCTAAATGTAGAGCTGCAGGATATCACAGTATAGTTTTTCATAATTTGTGGTCATATGCCATAATTACTGGGGATTTAGATGATGGACATTGGTTTTTCTGTACCATATATGCGCAAGTTTACCTATGCCCACAATTTCATAAGCAGATTACTAGTGTATATAAAATATTAATGAGTTTTATATTGTGATGCCCAGAAGTAATTTGTATAAATGTGGGATCTCCTTATATTAAATTCAGTTAGCGGAGCATGTAACATACTGCACAATGTAGTACAATGAACACTATTTCCATGTTTACTTTGTTGGGCACTTTTTGGCAGCCATCTTCTCTGGCTTGGGCTGCTTCTGCCGTGTTACCCCTTGTGCATATTAGTTCTTGAAATTCTTCATGTCCTCCTAATACGAGGTCCTGCTCCGCTTGTGTGAAAATGTGCGCCCTTTCTTTCATCATTTTGTTGCAACCTATCAAAGACTAGCTGATCAAATTTTCTAGACTCCATATATATATATCCAGCTAGTCTAATCTACTACACAGCTGTTTGAAAAACCGACTTATCCCAATGGCATTAACTCATCCAGGATTAGGCATCTGATCTTGGATGTTTTAAGTGATAAATACTGTACCCCCTAGGGTTACAGACTCTGATGTGGACTTAAATACACCGGGCGAATCAAACTGATAGAAAACAATCGTGGTTGCACACGTGGTTAATAAGGGGGCGTGGCACACAAGTGGATCGTGCAGACAGGTCATGACAATTACGTATTACCCAATATATTAGACAAAATAAGAGAAAAGACATATTACAAGTACAAATATTATTATTGTACATTTAATTAAATAGAGCAAAGATGCTTCCAATGCGTTGCAACATATTTTTACTCTCGGATCGACTTTTTGATGAATATGCAAAAACCGCGATAGAGTGAAGCCGTGAAAGTCGAAGTGTGAAGTGGTGAGGGACGACTGTATGCTGAATTTATACACGTTAATTTTTGGTACTACGATATTTCAGCCATGCTGCTAATCTACTTATGAAACTCATAAGTAAGTCTGTATAGTACCGAAAAGCTGGCATCTGAGCAAATTTTTGCACCAATCCTCTAAAGGCCTGGTGATTTATATGCACCATTTAATTGTGCAGCCCTAGCTAAATGGTTATTGGATTTTTTAAAAAGTTGAATCTCTAAGAAAGCATGTACTTGAAATGATTCAAATGGAGGTTGTGTAGTTTTTAGCTGCTAAATGGTTTCAAGCTGTTTTTGGATGTTCAGTAGCAAGCGGGTCACTTTTTCCACCTGAAGGATGATCCAGGAGGAGAAGGAGAGCACCACGCAGCGGGCAGAGGAGATTGAGAGCCGGGTCGGCAGTGGCGACAACTTGGGAGGGCGATTTCGCTCACTTAGTTCCCTCCATCCATCCTTTGCGGGGTCCTCTCAGGCTGGCTCCTCACCCCCGGGGTCTGGCCACTCAACCCCATGCCGTATGCCTCGCAGCCCCAACCGGGAGGTAGACCGGATGGGAGTCATGACCCTGGTAAGGCGCATTTCACATTCTATATAAAGTATCCACCTCCCCTTTTATCTTTGCCGTATTGTTAGCATTTTATGAGCCTTTATAAGCATGTTAGCTGCATGTGCTCTAGTATTATAATTAGGGGTGTAAAAATGCATCAGTACATCATGATGAATTGATTAGGGTGGTAATTCAGTTGCATTAGTCTGTAACATTAGATTTGCTTATTAATTTTTGGGCGCAAAATCCTTCTTAAAGATGCAATGCTGCATGCAGCTTTCCAAGATGCAGGATGGCAGGGGAGGCTTGTTAATGTTCATGAAAATGATTATCTTTTGGCTGATGCTTTTGGGAAGCAGCCTTCATAGCGCAAAATGTGTCAACAAATTTGCTAGTCGTAGTAGCAATGGTCAACACTTTGAGATAGCTAACTAGCTAAGTAAAAAGTGACTAGTTTTAGGTGTGTGTGTGTGTGTGTGTATATATCTGGTATTGGCTGATTTGTTACAAAAAAAAATCAAGATATTGCCATTTGTCCAATATGTTACTCTTGACCCCAATTGCTAGCCGATATTAAACGTATTCAATATTCAAAGTTAGCATGGCCAAAGCTAAAGACATAACTGCTAAAATCATAGAGATGATTGGAATGAATGAAGAGCCATTTTCTGTAGTGGCAAACAAGAGATTTTGTCTGTCCGTTCGGTCCCAAAGTAATGGCCCACGATTTATAAATCTAACCCGCAGATTGATATTCCATTTTCCACAGAATAATAAATAATGTAACGTCATTCTGCTAATTTGTGCCGGCAAGCTCAGCAAATTTCACCGCTTGCAGTGAATCATACCTTAAATAATTGTAATCAAATGGCTTGGGGCCAATGATTTACACCCCTAATTACAATCATTGTCTTAATTTGCCTGTTTGTCATTCATTACTGTTTTTGTGTTAGACCAAAGTCATTGTGTTATGACAGAACCTCTAGCCCACATTAACACGTTTTTGTGTCCCCCAGCACTCCTGCTATGATCCCTATGTTACTGAGACCTCCCTCTCACATCAGACTGTAGCTTACCTGCAGTATTCCTCCGCTAGCTCCACCCCTCCATATAGCTATGCACCGTGCTACATCAAGGTACTGGCCAGTTCCCCCAGTTTACTGCTCAAGTCTGCGGTCCTATTCACACCAGTGAGCGTGAAGCTGTTTCCGCGTTCTCAGCGCACCAGCCTGTAATAGATGAACGAGCTCCCCAGAGTCTCCTGCTGAAGCTCACTTGCTGTGGTCACCTCTGCTTGGCTTCTGCATATAAACCCTGCTCTTTCTCTGAATTCTCTCTCCATGTGCACGACCTCTCTGGCCTCCGTGCCCATACTTTTTTTTTTTTCTTTTTGGAAAAGGAAACATGCTATTAAACTCAGATAAGCTCCTTCCAAAAAAAGCCCTTTTGAAAATATTTACATTGGAAATACCAGACCCAAATGATCCTATAACGGTCTGTTTACCGCTCTGTGGTGCCCCCCCCGCCATATTGAGTGTACTACGGTGCCCCGGCCAGCTCAGGTTTGCAAGCCATGTCATAGCGGTTGGTGTGAATATGGCCCCAGAGTTGAAGTCACTGACGACAGCCGCAGCGCTGCCTGCTAGTCCTGTGTGCTCGGTGTGCCTCCCACCTGTCCTCTGTGGCAATCAGCTACATGCCACAGCACCTCTCTCCTCAGGTCTGCTGCTCTTAAGGCAGCCGTGGATGTTGGCTGCTGGCTGTTTCCCTTGGCCCTGTCCCCCCTGCCCCCCGTCCAGTCAGTGGGCTGGCACTGCATCTTGCTAAATGCTGTTAACTCTTCTGCTTCCCTCCTGACCTCTTCCTATCATGCTTCCAACAGCCTAGTGATTTACGGAAACACCGCAGGAAGGTAATTGCAAGAAATAATCTTTGGCCAACTGGGACAATTACAATATTTTGTGTAATGTAGTCTTTTTATTAATGCTAAAAGTTAAGAAAGTCAAGAAATAGCTTGAGACTCAATTTAGTAGTCATTTAGTAGATAAATGAATGCATTTACTTCTGTTATACTGGGCTGTGCACTTAGTTTGATTTGCCTGTAGTATTATTATTTTTTTTCTTTGGCAAATAAACAGTAAATTGAAGTGCTTGTCCATGAAGTTATAGAAGAATGTGTTTGAAACCATAGTGTATTGCACTAGGTTTGCTGCACTAACTATACATTTTGTTTACATTCCAATCAAATGAAAAGAACAGCTTAACAGTTCAGTGCCAGTTTTAAGGTTACGGAAAATGCTACTACAGTAGGGCAGGTAACAGACTTTTACCCTTTGGCTGTATTATTGCATGTTTTTCTTTGTCTCTCCTTTGCTCCAGACATGTTAATATACAGTGGCCTCCAAAGTGTCTGGGACAAAGAGACACTTTTCCTTGATTTACTCCATGAGCAATTCAGACATGATTAAAGTGCACATTCCAAACTTAAAGTTATTTGCATGCATTTCACCATGTAGAAATTACAAAATATTTTATACATAGTCCCCCTCATTGCAGGGGCAGCATAATATTTGGGACATTTGGCTTCACAGCTGTTTGTGATTTACTCTGGTGTGTCTCATTGCTTCATTGGTGCAGGAATAAGATACCTAGGCTTGCTTCTATCATTTGGAGTCTGTAGTTGCCATTGTTCAACATGAGGAGAAGAGCTTCGGCAATGAAAATCATAGAATCTATTATGACGCTGAAAACCTTAGGATTACAAAATCAACTGTCTGGAATATTAAGAAAGAATCTGCAGACGATCCCATGAACAGAAATAGTGGCTACACTGCAAGATGCAAACACTAATGAGCCATAGAAACAGAATAGTCAAATATAAAGCATCTATTATTATTATTATTATTATTATTATTATTATTATTACAGTTTGTGGGGAAAAAAAGAACCTGCAGAATTTTGAAAAATGGTTTTATGAACAGAGACCAAGATTAACCAGCATCAGAGTGATGGCAAGAAGGAAGTGTAGAGAAGAAAAGGACCCATCCAAGATCCAAGCATACCGGTTCATCTGTAAAACATTGTGGAGCGGGTGTTATGCCTTGCACATGTGTGGCTGCCACACTTACCTTCATTGATGATGTAATCACTGATGGTAGTCATACAATGAATTCTTGGAACAGGGTGTTTGCGGGGTTTTAAAAAGTATTAAGGTAGTAAATCACATAAGCAAAAATGAAGGCCGTTAAAAAGTATTAAAAGGTATTATGAAAATTTACGAGGTATTCAATTTTAGATTTTTTTTAAAACTATGAATTAGCCATTTGTGTTAGTTTATCTGCTAAATTTATCGCTAATTATTTTAAATATGGTTTAGGCTTATTCGTTCATAGATCTGTGATGCTGAGGTCATATTCTTCAACTTTATTTTCACCATCGTTTAGTTTATTTAAACTTTATTTTACCAGGTAAAATAACTGAAAACCAGTTCTCACTGCTTTGTGCTTTTCGAGAGAAATAGCAGATAACGTATCGGATCTGCCTGGGATACAAACGTCATGCGTATGACTAAAATCTTCAGCCAGTAAAGGCAAAGTTGTCATGGTTCCAGTTTTTGCAGCCGGCTGAGAATCTGTCTTAAGTTGTCATGCTCTCGCAAGGTTTTTGTGCCATGTGACTTGGTGACCCGTGGCGACATTTTGCAATGCTGGCTGAAGCCAGGCAAAAAAAATCTAACCATGATGCATTGCATCAGGACCAGAATGCATTGCTTTACGCCAGCGCTGTAAGCGGCTGCATGAAGTCGAATACATCCATTGTCATCATGGGTAAGTGAAAATCTGCACAAAAGTGGTTAGAGGACCCAGCATTTAAGGACTTGCTAAGGCCGGTAGCAGGAAAAAATCAAGAGGGTTACCGTTTGGTTTGTAAAACAATCATATCACCTGGATGGGGGTTAACGTTCTCCGGTCGCATATGCGAATGCATGGACGAGAGCAGTTACCCAACTGGTGCAAATCGACAAACCCATAAAAGAAAAAGCCAAACAATTAAAGCACTTCCCCTGAGTGGCCTAGTGGATAAAGATATGGACTTGTGACTGAAGTAGTTAAACAAATGCAAGATGTTTTCAAAATCCAGTCACTAAATTTATTCTGTTGATCCCTGTTCCCTGTTTAAATTGTTTTGTATAGGCCAAGATTGTGTAATATTATAAATCTTTAAATCAGTTTGAAACTTGTTTAAAAAAACGGTAACAATTCAATGTTGTGGGGTTTTAAACAAAAATATTGAGAAAGTATTAAAGGTATTTAAAGGTGTTACAGAAATCCAAAGGTTAAATTTATCTACCCTGTAGAAGTACAGAAATAGTTCAGCTGCTCAAGTTCCAGTAAATGCCTCATAACTCATTGGCAGGGCTACATCCTGCCAGAAGATAATGACCCCAAACATGCTCCTAAAGCAACACGAGTGTCTTTCAGAACTAAAAAATGGAAAATTCTTGAATGGCCAAGCCAGTCACCCAATTTAAATGCAATTGAGCTTGCTTTCCATATACCGAAGATGAAACTTAAAGGGACAAGTCCCCAAAACAAGCAGAAGCTGAAGGTGGCTGCAGTAGAGGCTTGGCAGAGCATCATCAGATATGATGCTCGACACCTGGTGATGTCTATGAATCTCAAACTTCAAGTTGTCTTTGCATGCAAGGGATATGCAGCAAAGTACTAAATATGACTGCTTTAATATGCACACTATTGCTATGTCCCAAACATTATGGTGCCCTGAAATATGTACACTGTATAAAAAAGTGCTGTAATTTCCACATGGTGAAACTGAACTTGTGAAACTTTTTCTATTAAAATCTATGCACGTTAATCATGTCTTAATTGTTTGATTTGAAATTTTAAGCTGTGGCGTAGAGGGGTAAATCAAAGAAAAATGTGTCTGTCCCAAATGTAACAGGGCTCTGTAGGTTTCCAACAGAAATAATGTTCTACACCAAAATGTTTTTGAATGATGTGGAGATTTAAGTTCAGCTTTTAGAACTAATAACGGTACAACTTCTGACCTATAACAACCTGCCCCCCACTGTTGAATCTTCCTGCAATGTCCTGCCCTATACTTTCTGCTCCAATCCCTAATAAAGTGTTAATGTTGCCATCCTTGCCCTTGTGTTCAGTCTTCACAGGATGACAAAGCTACAATAAAATGTGAGACCTCTCCTCCTTCAACCCCCCGGTCCATTCGTCTCCATGGGGGGAGCATTCATGCAGCCAGTCATGAAGACCTCAGGGATATCAGAAGGTACTCCAGTGACTGGCTGCTCAAACATGGCTGTGACATACATGCCATGATGCAGGTGCTTTAGGCTGTGCATCAGAACATGCTGTTGCTGGGTGCCGTTAGCAGTCTCATTGTGTTTCCGCTGTGCAGTGCTCCCAGCCTCGCCGACGGCCAGGGCAGTAATCCCAGTAGCAGCAACAGCAGCCAGGACTCTCTGAACAAGGCTACCAAGAAGAAGAGCATCAAGTCATCCATCGGGAGGCTTTTTGGAAAAAAGGAAAAGGGCAGACCAGGCCCCCTTGGCAAAGATGGCTCTAGCCAAGGTTGGTTCTATGCTTTGCCTCTGCTCTAATGATATACAGCTTCTGTATCAATCTGCTGTCCAGAATTTCCCCCATGGAATCATTAATCTATAACGTAAAAGTAGATTTGAAGTATTTAATGTTCTTCAATATACACCATGAAATATGTGCCAAAGGTATATGGACACCAGCTTATCCAAAATCCTATTCTAAAACCAAGGGTATTGTTGCTGTAACAGCCTCTACTCTTCTGGGTAGTCTTTCTTTTAGATGTTGGAACATTGGTGGTGGGATTTGCTGCCATTCAGTTTGGGTGATCATATCCTTTTTGGTGAGCTTGTGCAGCTTACTGCTTTGCATCTGAATTTGCTTAGACATTTTCACTTCACCGTGATTTCACTTGTGGTTGACCAGGGCAGAAACTGGGAGAACTGACTTGTTGGAAAGATGGCATACTGTAATAATGCCAAGTAACTTCTTCCATATGACCACCCATTCTACTGCCATTGTCTTACTGTAGATTGCATAACTCTATGCTCAGTTGTATTCCCTGGACAGGGAAACTGCCACACACACACTCGTCTCCCGTCAGTGCAATAACTCAAAGTATTTGATGGCTTTTTCAAACGTTGCAGGTACATTATTGAGCAGATGAACGGGAACTGATCAAATTTTGAGACGGATCACACCAGAATTGAAGTCGCTCTGCATAGTGATGGCAACATGGCCAGTTTCAGACACTTGATCCCATTAGTGTGATAACTTAAAATGTTTTTGAAAATCTACCCCATCCAAAACTGAAGCAACAGCACTAGGTGGCAGCAGAAGAAGAAAAGGGAGGCTGTCAAAGCCATTTTGTGGACACAATAAATCTGAAAATATGGATCTTTTTCAAACTTTCCAGGAATATTGTGTCGGTCAGTGGTTCTCGAACTGTGGCACATGAGAATTTACTGAATAGTTTAGAATATATACATATTTTCTTCATTGCCAGCCCTACCCTTGGCAAAACTTATTCTTGACATTTAGGCCAAGTCTTAGTCAGTGGTGGCACTTGGAAGAACAGACACTTATGTGGTGAACCTGATTTCATTAAGGCTGTCAAATGCCTCGTTTCCACCAATGCGGTGCTTGTGCCGGACTTTTTCCCAGACTGATACTAGTTTTGCATGTTTCCACCTCAAAAAACTGGCGTGGGTCAGAAAAAAAACTATTCTGGCACGGCACCACAGAAAAGCTGATTTCGGAATTTGGCACTGTAACGTCAGTGAAGTGGATCGGGCTGTCTTGTCCAAACCTTATGCATACTCGGAAAATTCAATCCATAACCGATATGGTTTAGTCTGATATCGCCGGTGCTGGCAGTGAAACAACTTGCCTGCTTATTGGCAGAATAATGTTACATTTTTTTAATTCTGTGAAAAACAAATGATCAATCTGCTGGCCAGAATTAATACACTACCCAGCCAAAAAGTCGCCATTTGAAATGATCAAACAGTCTTTAGCTTTGATTATGGAGCACATTTGTTGTGGCATTGTTTCCACAGGCTTATGCAACATCTCACCCTTTGTTTTCATCCAGATTTGGTATTAATTTCTCACAGAGATCCTGTATTGACAAGTGAGTTGAACCACTCCATAAAGCCTCCTTCGGCACACCCCAAAGACCTACAATGAGGTTAAGGTCACAACTCTGTGGTGACCAAGTCATGCGTGAAAATGATTCCTCATGCTCCCTGAACCACTCTTTGAGAATTCAGACCCAATGAATCTTGGCATTCTTGTTCTGGAATGCACCCATGCCAACAGGGAAGAAAAAAATCCATTTATGATGGATAGAGGTGTAATCTGGCCAGTAGATTCAGGTACTCGGCTGACTTCACTTTATTGCTGCGTAACGTTGTAATCCAGTCATTGGCTTTTAAGTATTTTCTGATATAAATTCAAATGCCAACTTTTTTTTGCCTGGGCATTGTATGTTGCAGGTCGAATAAATAAAATTTTGTGGTGTTTGAGTAGTGTGATCCTTAAAAGGACAGCGGGAGCCTTTATGGAGACAAAAGTAGATACAGGCAATAGAGGGAGCACAACAAGTCATACTCTGACCTTTTTTTTGGTTCAGCATCTTATAAAAACTTAATTCAAAACTGCTGAAAATAAATTCCAAAAATGAAGTAAAGATTAACCTTTACTTTCACTTTGCCTGCATAGTATTTCTGTTCCTTTTTTTTTTTTGGAAACGAAATGTGGGCAAGTTCTCAAAAGGCACCAAGCAGGAACCAGCACCTGCAGTACCACTGGCTCTGGGTTGGTGGAAATGAGGCAAAAGTGAGGCTGTTTATAGAGAGTTTTACAGAGATGGGGAGCGTGTTGGTTAGGCTTGGGTGGTGGTGTGGTACTGTTTTCAGTTTACTACGGTATTTTCGATTGGTGAAATTTATTGTGGGGCACCTGTAATAGCACTGCTTTGAAAATACTGTATGACATGGATACTGCCGAAGCCTAGTGTGGGGGACTAGAGATAGATGATCAGAGGTGTGAGAGGAGTAGTGATGTGATTATATTTGATTGGGGGACACGGCGGTCTGGGGAATACATTGTTGTCATGCCTTTGTACAGACAGCATCGAGAGGCATGCCTCTTTCAGCCTTTGGTATTTCAGCAATTCCTCTAACTGCTCTTATTATGTGTGTCTACGTACTTTTGGCTATATAGTATCTCTAACCATCAATTCATCTAGTTCTTCTGCACTTCAGTTCATATATCGATCTAAGGTGGCATTTCAAATTACATGTCTGTTTTAAAACAAGCTTAAGCTTTACTGAAGTAACACCAGCTAGCGATGTGATCTCCTCCAGCAGGTACGCCTGACGCTGAGAACTCGCCATCAGATGCCTTAAGCCTTGGCAAGCTGGGCAGCCAGGGGGAGAAGAACAGGAAACTGCAGAAAAAGTAGGTATCCCTGCTCCTGCCCTGCATGTTGTGATTACCCCCTTTGGCATACGGTTTGTGGTGGTGTGGCGCTGGGATTGCCAGCTGCTAGTCAGGCTGACCCTGCCTGCCCTGCTTCCTGTCATGGTCCTACACTGTGCAGACTAAGTTTTAAATGTCACATTGGATAGTGGTAAACATCTGTCATTCTGTAATCATTAATTCATTCATCACATCAGTCATGTGTCCTTTTAGCTGTGTTTTTATTCCTTTTGCAATCATTTTATTTATAAAAGTATATTTATTTTTAAACTGCTTTATTAATAAGCCAACAGTAGTTCCCATCTTCCCATTTACTTACCAGTCTAGTTTCATAACTACTACATTTCCTGATGTATTTATTCGTTTATTTTTGTATTTTATTTTAACTCGCAAGTATTTAATTTTAATTAATCTTGTATGCTAGTCTTGTAATTTTAGCCATTGCTTCAGCCATTTAGTTTTTATTTTGTTGAATTTTGTTCCTTCTTTCCCCTTATTTTACTCCATTTTCATATCATAGTCCAAAAACTGGGTAAGTTCATTCGTTTTGGTTTTGCTTCATCTTGCATTAACTTTATAGCTGCTGTTTCCATTCTCTCTGCTTCAGGATGTGTTTTAGCATGTTTCTCAAGGTCCCAAACATTCATCTTTCCAGTTTAAACGTTGAATGTACACAAAACATATTTTCGAGTTTGTGATGCATGCATATCGACACTGTAGTTTGAACCCAAAGACTTGTGGGCTCTTTCTGTTCATTATCAGGCAGCAGCAGATTGTGAAATTTTTTGAGTCTTAAAGATGGCAGGATTGACATCTATACTTGCGTGCACCTTGTTTATGAATGTACCCTTTTACTAACACTTAACTGGGTTCTGTAATGCAGATTCTCAAAACTGGACACGGGGAATCTAGTTTGTTCTTGCTGATGTTAGAGTACCATTTGTTTGGTTTTTCATTTGACTACTGTTGGTTTTGTAATGTAATGCGTACTGTATAATTGTTTGGGCAGTTTCAAAATCTGACCTACAGATTGAGATTCCCAGTGACCAAGTTTTGAGATTTTTTTTTTTTTTCTTTATTGATTTCACTTTGGGCTGGAGTTTCCGGGAATTTCTGCTGTTACAAAGCATGCAAATGACTTCACCAGGGACATCGATTGCGTTGTCCTGTAACATTTTGACGTGTATAGTACCTTGTTGTGCATTGCTGTAGGCTTTGCTGTCATGCTGGGTATGTTACCAAAGACTTGCTGGGTTCGCTACATTAATATTGTGGTTGCGGTAGGTGGAGAAGAATAACAAAATGAATGATATAGACTGCTATCACCTTCACCTGCACAGTATCACTTATCCGAAGTGTATCTTTAATCTGTTTGATAGTGTCTAGAAAGCCAGTTACCCTCCCTGCATATTACTACAATCAATTTCTAACAGTAAGAAGTGACATGATGACATACCTGAGAAATTAGACCTTTTTATTTTAACAAATGTCCATCCATGCACTCCATTAAATCATGTAAAAAATGAGAACTCCTTTAGGGGGTCTTCACGGTGACATTGTCTTTCGTGTGTGTGAGGCTGTGCTGTACTGGCACCACTGACTGGAATTAGTGAGTAGAGGTGCACCAATCCCCCTTTTTCAGTGTCGATATGATCCCGATACTTGAACAGAGGGTATTGTACGATATAAGTACCAATCAGATACCAGAGCCTTTTTTTTTTTAACTGTAAATACAAATTGGAAACAAGTGTCAAAAAGCTTTGTCAGGCTACTAGAAACATACATAACATACTGCTCCACCTCGTATGTACATCTTGTTTTAAGTGTTTTTGAAGCATTTGCAGTTCAATCTGAATATCTTCCAAGAAAGTATACACAAGCGGAAACTGCTTAAAATGTCCCACACTTTTTTTCCACTGGCAATAGCGTGTCTTACACTTCATTGCAATAGCAGCCTTTCGTGTTTTGCACACTCACCAGAGCTTTTGAAACAGCCCAAGCTAGTGACTCCCAAAGTAAACAATACTTCAACCTTTTGGTTTTTTCAAGTATGAAATACATCTGGATTGAAAACCATTTTTGTTTGCTTTGCAAACATGCAAGTCGCATTAACTATTGTTACCCTTTTATCACAAGTTCTTGCGCTCCTCCTACAAAAGGTATGCACATAATGTCACAGCCGGCAGAAGTCACTGCGTTCACACCCACTGAGTGGCAAAAAACTGAGTGGCAGTGTTAGCGTGCAGCCTATATGACGCGAAAATGCATATAAAATGGGAAAACTGTCATGTGATTGATTTGTACAAATGAGTATCGGACTTGGATCAGTCACATATTGCCGATACACAATCTAATCCTGACTGTCAGATCAGTGGTCCCTCTATTTGTCAGTTGGCCAGGTGGACTGACTGTTGTTAGCTTGAATTTTTGGAGTGTCCGGGGCTTTGCATTTTGCTTCAAGTTTTCCTGTGTTTTTTATGTCAATTGGGTTGAATTATGGGTTGAATGTGGTTGGTAACTAGAAAAGTCACCAAATGCTGACTGCTGTCACCTCCAAAAACAGTTTGCTCACCTTGTTGATTGTTGATATGTGCATCATATTGTGGCAGGCATGAACTGCTAGAAGAGGCGCGCAGACAGGGTCTGCCGTTTGCCCAGTGGGATGGCCCTACAGTGGTGGTCTGGCTGGAGGTAAGTCCACAATACACTGTCCCATTCTGGATTCTGGACTTCTTCATGTGGTCTTTTGGTGAATCTGGTAAATTCATTGAGTTGTATAGAAATATTTTAATGGAGCTTATTATGAAGCATTACATAGGGCAAGTTTGGGCCGCATTTACAGTATAGTTAAGGTCATGAAATTGACCAGTGATGCTCTGACGGTTTCCTCAGCTGTGGGTGGGCATGCCCGCCTGGTACGTGGCTGCCTGCCGTGCCAACGTGAAGAGCGGCGCCATCATGTCGGCACTATCGGACACAGAGATCCAGCGCGAGATCGGCATCAGCAACCCACTGCACCGGCTCAAGCTGCGGCTGGCCATCCAGGAGATCATGTCCCTGACCAGCCCATCGGCCCCCCCTACCTCCCGCACGGTACGTTTCTGCTCTGGCTCTGCCAGTCAGTGCTGGCACAGAGATGCATGCACCAGAGTTGACTCGCGTGGCAGTGTGTGCCCTGTGGGGACATAATGCAGCTCAAGCAGCCCATTTATCAGCTGCCGTTTAGGAAGTTGGCTGTTGTTGTTGGACTGGAAAAGGACCGAGTTAGTTGCATGTTCTCTTGACCTGGGCAGAGCTGTGTCTTTTCCCGTCTCCAGTGGTAGCATCTCCAAGTACCCCTGCTGGAATGTGTAGCCTTTGCCCTCCCTTGGTCTTCCCAGCTGCTGCTGGCTCCCACCACAGGTCCCCACTGGTCAAGGCATTAGGCTGCTTCACGGTGTACATGTTAATCTAGTGTGGCTAATGTAAGAACTAAGGAGGGTGAGGTGCCTTCACAATATACCTCTGTGAAGATCAGTACTGATTCTAAGACTTGCACTGCCATTGAAACTCCCCAGACTAAATTCTTAAAGATGGATGTGGGTGTTTTCATTTGAAACACTGACTCTGTTTCTCTCTTCCACTGGTTGGCTAACATTCAAGCTCACTTCTGACTGCATGATGATGATGATTCTGCTGCTCTCCACTGCAAATTACATTGATTAAAAGTCATCACTCACTCTCTGAATCCTGTACAAAATGCACAAATATGCCTGTGCTTTGCTGCTTAGTAATGACATTTTTCTGCTTTTATTCTGCCATCTTCCCATTTTCCTCTCCCCCCCTCCCCCCTTAAACTATTTGTGCTTGCCATTCTTTCTGGGGGTCATGTGATTAGCCCACGGGCAATATATGGGTCACGCACGAAGAGATGGAGAGCCTCGCAGCCACGCCTCAGACGGTTAGTCATCCAATCAGATCACTGCTGGATTAAATCTCCTGCTGCCTTCTTGTGAGTCTGTCTGTCTCGTGTGTGTGTGTGAGTGTGTCTGAGAGTGTGTGAGAGAGAATACATATAGTTTCATTATATTTACAGCAACAAATTAATTAGAAGCTATAAAAGTCAATCGGGCATCCCTGGTTTGAGTTGCAGCTAAAAGGCAATTCATTTATTAAATGACTTGTTGTCAGTAATTAGTAAGTACATTACATTATTCAGTACATTATTTTTTAACTATGGATGTTTTACCATATATTCTACCATACATTCACCCATACCTATTTCAGGGCATATTAATCATGGGGTTTTCCAGGGTTTTCCTCCAGCCTTCAAATCCCTGTCATTACCGTTAATCCTGAATCGGATTTAAGTGCTGGTCCTTTCCAGAGGAGTCAAAAGTCGAGTGGATGAGATTTTAGATTTTGCACATAATTTTCCTGACCTTGTCTGATTATTGCTTGTAGTGCATTGTTTGTGTGTATGCTAACACAATACACTTTAATTTCACCTCTTACCCACTAACACTGTATTTGTTTTTTGTGTTTTCTTCTCTTTCGAACTGCTAACACATGTTAACATCAGGAGGATGAGGAGGGCAGCTGGGCCCAGGTTTGCATATTTCTGCTAATTGGTCTCTTCCATAATCCTTATTTTTACTAAACCCTTCGGAAATGCTCTCTGTTCTCCTCTCTGAAAAG
>JAODKE010004123.1:2120-14518 GCA_026779605.1 Mormyrus hasselquistii
TTCATGGTAGGCCTCGTGCTTCATGGTAGGCCTCGTGCTTCATGGAAGGCCTCGCTCCATCTGCCTCCCCGCCAGCGCCTCCGGTGGTGATCTGAGAAGTGGCGCCGGCCCAGTCAGGCATGGCTGGTGCACGCCGTGCGTCGAGAGCATGCAAAGAGGCGGTATCGTTGTCTCCCTGGAAACCGCCAGCGGCCCACATAGACACGGCAGCGCTTTCACTTTCTCTCGTTCATCCGCTAGTGGCAGCTGTGTGAACTGCAGCCTCAGTCTCTGTGCATTCACAGGGAAGCTCCTCATGAGGTCATTCAGTCATAAGCAGCTGAGTAGAGCCTCTCTCTGTCACCCCTCTGGCCACGCCCCTCTGCCACGGGATGTTCCCCTCACTCTTCAGTGTTTCTTAAGCAACACCCCAAACAGCATCACATGCGGGGCTGTTCTTCTTCAAAAACACCTGAATGCTGTTCACAGAGCTGACACCAGGGCGGCGCCAGCTCGAGTTAGCCTCTAGGGGCTCCCCTGTCCTGCATATTGGACCTTGTCTCTGGTCCACAGTGAGTCCCAAACTACGCATGAGGCTGCTTGCCGTTCTGTGAAAACCCTGGTTGTTTTTTTAAGGGGATGTTAACCTCTCCGTGGGGGAGGCGACCTGGTGTAACAATGGACACAGCAGCTTCCCAGAACACCAGGCATGATGTGGGATTTTCCCATGTGCAGGATTGCTCGACCACCAGGTGCAGGGATGGGAAGTTCAGTGGGGGAGACGGGCTGGTGCTTGGACATGAGCGGGAAATTGGCAGGAAATTATGTACAGTGAAATAATGACGCCTTCACAGGATTATTTAAAATAAAATACGTAAGTAATTGTCTGACCCTTAACCCCACCCTCCCTGTTGTGAACCCCTTAATAGGGATGCAGGCTTTTTCACTTTGGGGGGGGCTAATGACCAGCATTAGCGAGCCATTAATCTGTTTTCACTTACACTGGAGTCAAGAGCTGACTAATCTATCTGAGGTTGAGGGAAGCAGACCCCCCCATGACTGAGTAATGGCTGCTGTTAGCATGTGGCTGCTTTTTGCCATTCGTAGTGTTTGTTTCCTTTTCAGTTTGATTAGCGGGTAATAGCTGCTTGGCCGTCGCTGAGGTCTGCCATCCTGGTACGCTTCGGAGCTGTCTCCTCCGGGTGCCTTTCGGGGGGGGGGGGGTCTGGGCCGGCGCCGTCGCTGCACCGAGGACCGGCTGCTTCGGCCCGTGTGAGAGGAGCGGCGTGTTAGTGCTGACCTCTCGCCTCGCTGCTCGCCATTTTACTCCGGCCCTCAGGTGCATGAACAGCAGGCTCATGAAGAAGGTGGTGGCTGGATTCCCCCTAAACCGTGAGAACCTGTCCCTGAGACACTCTGCACACCCAGATAAACAGATCGGGGAATGGAGCAAGGGCTTTTCCTGCTGCATAACTTTGTGTGTTTTTACCCTGTTCTCTGTAGAAGGTCGCACACATCACTCTAACGGCGGCTTTGTGAGGACAAACCCTGACAGATGTGGCTGAGCTGACCGACTCCTGACTGACTCTCTCTCTCTCTCTGTCCTTGTCCTGCAGAAGCTGACACTAGTGCACGTCAACAGTAACCAGTGTCTGGACAAAGCGACAGAGGAGGACAGCCAGGTGCCCAGCGTCAGGGACTGCAGTGGCAGCCGGTCCCAGCAGTGGCTCCTGAGGAACGTCACACTGCCGGAGATCTTTTAGGCCGACCCACGGAGGGCGGGGTTTGGGGGGGGGGGGGAGCCAGAGAGAGAGGCAGCCAGGCATGGACTGCTGAACGAGCACTGGCAGGAGGGGGGAGCACTGGCAGGAGGGGGGAGCACTGGCAGGAAGGGGGGGCGCTGCCAGAAACGGGACCGGCTGGAGAAGGGCGTTTTTTTTTCTTTTTCTCTTTTGACTGGGCTACCTCGGCACGCGACTCAGCCGCCCCCCCCCAGCTTTTCATGGAAGAGATGGACGGGCGTTTAAGGAAGAGGGGGAACAAACTTATCGTCATGCACTTGGCTTCCTTGGACGTGGAGTCACCCCAGTGCTGCCACTGCTATGTTTACGTGACTGTCTTTGGGGGGGGGGGGGTGCTTTCATTTCATTTTCTGTTTTTGCCTGTTTATTGGAAGGTGAGGGACAGTGACGCTCTTATAAGAAAGGGCTTGCCTTTTTTTTTTTTTTTTTTTTCTTAAACCCCCCCTCCCCCCATATGCATATCAGAATATTTACATGCTTCGTGATATTGACCTGTGAGGAGTACGGCACTGCCTGTCACTGCCTGTCACTGTCCATCGGGAGGCCCTGCCAGTCGACTACTTTGCTTGGCAGGCCTTCCTATTGGCTGAGCTGAACAGGAAGAAGTCACAGTGGGTGGGGTAAATTCCATAGCAGGCTAAGTTTAATGAGCTCCCACATTTTAAAATCGCAGACAAGGAGATGAAGAATGAAGACAGGGTTGATTTGAATTCCTAGAAATCAAAAAGAGAAAAGATCAGTTTGTGATATCTTTGATTTTTATTGTACAATTTTTTACACGAATGATTAAAAAGTTTTTGTTTTTTTTTTTGGTTTTACATTTTTGAGTGCCACAGAATTGTAATTTTTAGATTTATTTTCTTTTCGTTTTTTTGTCTGTCTTGAAGCACCGCCTCACTTGGAGGACACCTGACCTCCTGTGTGTCCCTGGCCCTTCGCCTCCATGGCCGTCTCCTGACCCACCTTCTTGCCTAACTCTGATATCTGATCATGTGGAATGTTTCTCCAGCTTCCGTGGGAGAGACAGGCCATCGTGCTGATCGGCTGTCCCGTCGGCTCAGAGCAGCTCCGAGGCGTCTTCCCCGGGTGCCACCAGAGCTTCTCTGCTTCGCCAGGTTCTCTTCAGCTTTTGTTCATCTTTCCCCTGGACTCTGAAGGACCTGTAAGGTGCCGGCGTGTCCCGCGGCCAGTAGGAGGTGCCCTGTCTGACCATGTCCATAGTGGACATGGAGTTTGGACCAGGGCAGTTTGCTACTGGCTTTCTTCCTGTAGATATCAAACCTTGACTTTGAGTGGACTGCAGATCCGGAATGAACGCGATGGTCCAGCCCCCCCTCACGCGCCCCTCCAAACCCCACCCCGCCCCACCCCACCCCCCTCACGGAGCAGGGGTGTCCCGCTCATCCCATATCGACAGCCAGCAGCTCCGCTCTGGGGACTCTTCCGTAGCATTTCGCCATGTTTGTCGCATTTTAGTGTGGAGGCCCAACTGAAGCTCTGCCTGCGATCCCTTTTAGCGGGGGGGGGGGGCCAATATGTTGTTGGGTCATTGCTTCACACAGACCTGTATTATGTCATTTCCACTAACTGAGGGGTCTTCAGAGACTACACTGTCCTGGGGAGCTGTTTGAGTGTGTGAGGAGTAAATAAAGTGGAGGATGTGTTTACAGTCCTGCAGTCTCATTACCTACACCGCGTCCTGCTTGTGTCTGCGGTCAGATGAGGGAACATGTACCTTCCACAGGAAGGAACGTGATAACGTTGCATTGTGTGAAACTGTGTACAGGAATGAATCCCGCAAACAGGAAGTGGGTTGAGACCGGGACCGTTTCCATGGAGATGGATTACTCCCAAGGACAGAGGCGGTCGGGTACATGTACTGCTGTGCGTGCTGTTGTGCAGGAGGACGGCGCACACGTGTCGTCACATGGCGACACTGCTCTCTTGTACCATAGCGGCCCAGCCCAAAACGTGCGGCTTGGTCAGAGCGTATGAGTCAGTCATACATGTTTTAGCTGGAACATACTGGCGTGTTTGTACCCTGTTACTGGAAGCTCGGCTCTGTTCCTCACTCAGCCTGCTCACGTTCCGCTTCCCCTGCCAGACCACGGCGGAGATGCCAGTGTAATCCCGCATTTGGCTATCATCACCGCTACTGTCCTCAGGGATCACGCCAACGCGTGCGCCATAAGCGGGGAAAGGCAATGAAAGCTTTTTAAATGTATCTACCCCCCCATGTCATCGTGCTGTCTTGCTTCTCTACCTGCCACCTGCTGGCCAGATTATGTGTTGTGCTTGCTTTCTCCACACCTTTCGTAAGCTGTCCGCTGTTTTATGAACATGCTTTCGTAAAACAGCCAGCTTTGGGGACAAATTAAGTGTGAAAGGTGCGGGAGTTCCTGCGTTACGGACATGGCAGAGAACGGCGTCCCGTTTTTGGTCCGCTGTTGTCCGTCGCTGGAAAGTCACCAGCTCTGGGATAAATGAAGTGTCCGTGCCAGAAAGGGAGATGACCGTCTGCGAGCACGAAGACGGAGCAGGGCATGATGTCCGGGGGAGATGACCGTCTGCGAGCACGAAGACGGAGCAGGGCATGATGTCCGGGGGAGATGCATACTGCATCAGATTTTACGTCACAACAAACTTTAAGTGTAACCATGAGAGACGCAGATCGTGAGCACTGTGACGTAAGGCACGTATCAGCAAGGAGACCGTGAAGTGGAACATGGATGAACAGGCAGAGAAGCTTCCCCACGGAGTGCTTGCTGAAAAAGATGAGTGCCGTGTCAGACGTGGCAGTTGTCATCGCTCAGGAATAGTTTCCCATATTTGGCTGCTTCGCCTCCCGGCCCCTCTTGAAGATCCACCACTCAGGTTTTATCATTCTCATGTCTCTTTAATCGGGGGGGGGGGGATTGTGGCTTTAATTGACGACCGCCACAACTTGTCTAGGGGCTCTTGGGGACGGGCAGAGAAACTTAATAGTAGCTTTGGTAGCTTTTACTATTTACTATTTGGGGGGCTGCTCTGTGGGGGGTGGGAGTATTTACACACTACGCATAAACAGTGTGTAATAAACTCCAGTGTAGCAGGTGCAGTTGTGTGAAGTTCCAGCACGGCACTGCTGCTGTGAGGAATGTGGACCCCACGCAGAATCTATATGAACATTTTCAAAGTCAGGGAAGGCAGTTAAATGGTGTGGAAATGACTGCGATCGACAGCATAATGAATGAGTTCTGACTCCGTGTCGCTCATTAAAGTGTTTATTAGCACGAGCCTGTGAGCCGCCAACGGGAAGCGAGAGCTGAGAACACGGACGGGGGCGGCGGGTTACAAACTCAATTAAGGCACAAGGCGAGACGCCTCACAGCGTCCCTCTGCAGCCAGAAGCGCGAGACGGGAGGATTTCCATGGAAACCATTCAATTAAACACCAGTGGAAAGTGGGACAGAGGTTAATAAAATGTTATGCTTTGTGGGAGCGGGGTCTTCATTTTATTAGGAAGTGTTATGAATCAGTTTGATGCCCCCACCTGAAGGTGGCCATACGCTCACGCTGCCCCCCTTCTCCAGACCGAACAGGAAATGTGGAAAATTGACCTTGAGGGTTCAGAGTGTGGAATGAAACGCTATCTGGGGTTCTCATCTGAAGCAGTTCCCACCTGGAGAGTGACTGAGCAAAGCGATCTGGCTCCCAGATCGGTGTGGTTTCATGCGCGTGACCCCCCCGTGCTGCCTGACACACAAGCATGTCCTTTCTCTCCTGTGCACGTCCACGGCCAGCGAGCAGCATGACGCTCATGCGTGTTTGCTTAGTGAAGTCGCCATGTATGGAGTATGACATCGGCACTGAGTATTACTCTTTTTTTGGAGATTGTAATAAGGTCTAAATTCCCTGGGGAAATAGCTCAGTGTCCAACATTTTTTTAAAGGAACTCAAGTTACACCTTTAATTCAGGGTAGGGATTCCAGTTGGGAGTCTTAACCCCATATGTTGGCTCAGTGGGTAGTACTGTTCCCTGACACACTTCAGGGTTCGAATATTGGCTCTGCTCTCTGTGCGGAATTTGAGCATTCTCCTCATGCTGGACGAAAAAAAAAAAACACACAAGTCTGGCTTTCTATCACAAACCATTTAATCTTGTCAGTGCATCTCAGTAGAAAACTCAAGTCGCTTAAGGCGATAACAGTAAGTGGATTCTGCAGAGAGCACCCCCTCCAGGAAGACGCCGACACCCTGAAAAGGAGATTCACAAGAACAGCTGCATCTGCCCACTTATGTGCTTGAATGGAAATTAAACGTTTATTTGGCGCAGGACCTACCAGAGCCCTGCCGAAAAGTGCATGTAGTTTCGGTGAGAAGGCGAACTGGGGGCCGGGGAGGAAGTGCCAGGACGCTGGCATCTGGGATGAGCAGGCGTGCTTTGTTTTACAGCTCGGAAGTGTGCAGTGCATTATGGGATATGTGTTCAAGTCACGGTGCGCGGATCAGGAACCATAATTTTTTGGAACCGCTAGAAGGCCATAGTTCATCTTCAAATAATTTGGCGTTTGATCGTTAAGAGAACGGGCAGGTCCTCGGACTGCGTGGTGTCTGGGTCCTCCAGCAGCCCCCAGACATTACGATTCCTCACATCGCAAACTCAAACTGCACGAAATACGAAATGTAAAAACGGATTCTCAGTGGGGAAGCTGGTGCATCTAAATGCGGGTGCAGACAACAGCCCAACATCAGAGGCTGGGGGGCAAACCAGTGTACAGGGAGAGCAAAAAATAACAGAGGCAGGAAATGAAATGCAGAGCAGGCAGGAGACCCTGGCTCCTCCTCTCTGATATAGAACGGCGCTCTTCTGCTTTTACATCTCAGTGTGACTTCGTGTTCAACTTCAGAATACTGAGCTTGGCTGGCTGCTCGCGGGCAAAGCCCATGTCTGTGTGGTGACATTAATGCCTTTCCCAGCGTTCCTGGGACCTGCTAGCAGACGGCACCGAAAGGGGGAGGCGAGGAGGTTAGAGCAGGCCGAGGATGGAGACACGGCGTCCGAGGAGACGACCCGGGAAACAAAACCGAGAAAGAGGACAGGGAACGACTCGCTTTCCTGCTCCCCAGGGAATGGCGGTCAGACGGATCCCCTAGCTGAGCTTGCCGAGTCAGCAGGGGCTTCATGAGAGTCACGATGCCAGGAGACGCGGACCCCCCTCCACCAATCGGCAGCTGGCTTCAAATATGCAGGAGCCGGGGTTCTGTGTTCCTGCAAGTCCTCACATCCTGCATCTATCATAAAGTGGGGGCCAGGCCTGGGGGGGCTGAACGGCACTCCGGCTGAGGGTTATGGATTCCATGAGCAGCTCTGTTACGTGGCCTTGAAGGAGTGTGGCGGTAGACGCTTGTTAAGCATTAAGAAACACCTGTGTTAAGGTGTTACAGGTACTTCAGAGACCTGCCTTTCCACAGACACTCTGAGGCACATTTAGCAAACACTACTGCGCAAGACCGACCAGTCAAGGCATGGCGATTAACGGTGTGAAGGAAGCCTTCCGCTCTACCAGACAACAGCAGCGAGGACCGTCTAGCTCTTCATGGCCCCTGAGGACATTTATCCTGTAACGCTAACGTGAAGCATGACATTGGGAAGCTCGGCTGGTCTCCTGCCAGGTCCACACTGCTCCCACTGGATTACTACCCCCCCTCTGGGGTTTCTGCTGGGTCTCTCAGTCCCTTGCAGGCCCAGATGGGGACAAAGCGACATGGTATGCTCTCTATCGCCGAGATGATGGACGTATGGGTCCTGCAGGAAATGCATGTTAAAGCTAAATAAAGCCAAGGTTTGCGCTGTACTGCTGGACTTGCAGACTCCATCCCCTCCAGGGCCAGCTGGCTGAAGCGTGACGTCCGTCTCCTTTCCGGGAAGAGCCAGATGCTGTCATCCCTTCGCTCTGGTGACAGCCTCGCCCTGTCACTCACCTGTACCCTTCTGCTGGCCAGTGCAGTCCACAAACGGCCTGGGGGCAGCGAGGAAGGGGGGAGAGAGGAGGGAGAAAGATGATGTAAATCTGTCAGCATCACCTTCTCCGAGGCAACCAGCAGGGGGAGCAATGGTTGATGACCCTGGCTTGCGGTAGAAACCTACAGCCACTGCTGTTGTAACCTTGAGAGGTAACGAACCAAGGCCCTGATTCTGTGAAATAAAACCAAAGGGTCTCAAATCGAAACATCCAGATCCGACAAAACTAAGGTCCAAACAAACTGCGGGTTTCATATTTTTAGATGGTTCAGATTTTCCAAGGTCCAACAGAAAACTGCTTTCTGACCGACCACATTTCAGGGCAGGACAGACGAGATGTCCTCATGCCATGAGGGGCCTGAAACAGGTCCCCTGTATCCATAAAGACACAGAATCCTCCTTTTTTGTCGCTCAGTCCTAATGAAAGCGGCACAGAACAGCAGAGCACTGTGTTCCAGGCACTGTGTCCACAACATTAACCTCTACAGGAAGCCCGATTTCTTGTGAAATGTTCTCATTAAAGAAATACATAAAAATAGCATTTTCTCAACCTTCCAAGTGGTCAAATAATCAGTTGAGGATCACAGCCTCTGGGTAGCCGTCATTATCGCATCGCTGAGATCAAATAATTTCACTGTTGGAATAATATGCTGAATCACACATAAGTGCATATAGCATGTGACCATTTATCCACCAATGGGAATGGAATAGGGATGAATCGTGGGTTTGGGGAATCAGCTGACATTCCTGTAACCTATGGCATGGGCTTTTGTTGCTAGAAGAAATATATAATTCTGCCTGGACAGTTTCAAATCGCAGTGAACTCTTCCTTCACCTACATTAAAACTACAGTGATCACCAGCCAAGAGGACCATCTTACCAGGCAACAGGTCATGTGACCACAAATATGACTAACTGCTGCAGTGATGATAACTGATACAACTGTCCGGTGTCGGGGCAGTGCTGGACGGGTGAGGGTCTGTCCGATCAGGCTGGACTGGGTGTGAGGGGTTGTTGTATTGGCCAATAAAAAGAGTCCCATCCCACCATAAAATGAAATGCTTCATGGAGCTGACACACACACAAACACTCAGATCAGAAAAGAAAATAACATGGTAAGAAAAACAGTAAAAAGAGGTGGAGAGGTGGGGGGGCAAAGCTCACCGGGGGACATCGGAGGGCCAGGTGGGCTGCACAGGCGTGGGCAGCGAGCTGCTGGGGCTCATTAGCATGGCGCTGTAGATGTTGGACGCCACCACCAGGATGCAGAGCAGAATGGGTCCGATGATGGCCCCTTCCAGCCCCAGGTAGTATGCCCCCCCCGCCACCGCCAGGCCGGTCAGGTACGGGTGCCCACCGCTGGGTGGGGGACAACATCAGGTGACTTTCTAAAGAGGTTCACTGCGGTAAAGGTCATCCAACAAGCTTCTGGCATTTCTAAGGTCCAGTGATTTGGGAGTCACCCCGGGTTTCCTGTGGCACCAAGTCTGGGCTCAGATGCTCAAGGGTTCATTGTGTTTGGGGTCCATGTCCTGGTGAAAGTGGACCTACAATCTTAGCCTGAGGACTATTGACAGCTGGTCCTGGTCCTTCTTGAAGTTCTGCCTGTATCATATTCCTGTCATCCTGCCAAATCTATCCCTCCCCTCTACTAGACAAAGTCAGATGTTGTTGGTCTTTGAAGGCTGCTGCTAAACTTTTGGCTCCATCCTGGATGCTAAGGGTTAGCATTAGCATTAACCTGGTCCTTCATTGTCACACAACTCCGAGCCTAATCTGACAGTGATCTTATCAAAGTCACACACACACACACACACACACACACACACACACACACACACACACACACACAGGCGTGTGGACTGGCCCTCACCCAGAGATGTCAGAGTAGATGGCAGTGTCCACAAAGTAGGTGGGCAGCAGGTGGCAGAGCAGCAGCAGGATGGCCATCACGCCCTCCCCCTGCGCCAGCCACAGGTCCAGCACGGCAGGCAGCGCTGCCCAATATGTGCCCAGGAAGGGCACCGCACCCAGGATGGCTGCCATGGCTGCCAGGAGAGAGGGAGGTGTGGCATGAGCATGGGGGGAGAGGGGAGGACAACAGAAATCTATTTTTCATTTTGGGGGTATAAAGCTGAAAGCTGCCCCCCTGACCACGGCAGCCAGGATTATGAGTGACATTCCTGTGGATTTATGCAGCGCAGGGAGAACATCGATCTGCAGGCAAACACGCTAAAAAGCAGGAGACCAGCCCTGCGCAAAGGACCTGCAGGTCCATGCAGGAGCTGTTGGCATTCCTGTAGATGCTACTGCTCCAAGCGCCAATGGTTCCACTCACACAGCAGAGATCTCTGGGCCAGCATACATGATGTCTGACTCGTGACAGATGGGTAGTGGGTCTCCCCGAGCTCCAGCAGACCGGCGCCTTCAGGCAAAGGCACACGGCACGACAGCAGATCCGGGCCCCATCCTCAGGCCCAGGGTTTGAGCACAGCCACTCCCAGAGACCCGACAATTGATGTGGGGAAGTGGCTCTGCGGGCAGGAGGCAGAGATGGAATGGGACAGGGTTCAGCGTCAGGGCATATCGCCAAGAACTCCGGGCCCAGAATGACGTCTGCTGTGGATGGAAATGCGCCCCCTACTGGGAGACCATCTGATCAGAAGTGCCTTTGCTCCAGGGTACTTGTAAAGCAAGCTGTTATTTTAGGAAGGTGGGGGGCATTTTGGGCTGGGACCACACTGAATAAAATTCTGAGATACATGTTCCAAAATACAGGATAGAAAAAATCTGAGGAAAAAATGGCAAAATTTTCTGCAAGCATCAGTTTAATAAGTTTAATTATGAAATTAAGATGTAAAATGCTGTTTGGCTTCTGTAGGAATATCATTCCAGTTGCACAGGATGTGCTGAAATGCTAAATTTCACCCTGCATGACAGACAGCCTGGGGATATGACTGTGTGGATAAAGAAAAATTTCAACACCCCATCCTAGGTAGGTGGGGGGGGGGGTCCAATTAGTCAAAAATGGGAAACGTAAAGCTTGAATTTATCTATGTGATTACCGCAGGAGATTCTCCCCCGTCCCCTGCCACCCCCCAGGCAGGATGAGGAGGCGGCAAGATCTTTGCCCTGGATCAGCCCTCAAATGCCCCCTCAGGACAGTAAGCTGATGGCATTCGCAAACACCACAGCACTGTACTGTTCTGCAGTGCAGGAACAAGAGTGCACATCAGGTGCTGAGGAGAGGGATCACCATGGTGACCATGGCGCGCCGCCAGGCCAGAGCCAGCCTCAGACTGCGGACCTGCTGGGTGGGGTGCTTTCACGGTTAAAGTCTCCCAGTGTATTTTCCGCCAGATGGAGGTGTCCGAGTGCCTGATCCAGGAACACCTGGGTCAAACCCTCTCCCACTAAAACCCTCAGATGGAGAAATAGTCAGCAAGTCTGGGTATTTGTAGGCAGGAAGAAATCGACAGAGAGATGGAGGAGACGACGCCCACCCTGTGCATCCTGGCTCTCCTCTTCCCATCAGTAACATTGATCCCACCTCTCGAGCTCCGCCTGAGTAGCGGGCCGATGTCGGCTCTCAAGCTCCATCTGAATAGTGGACCGCCATCCGGGCTCTCGAGCTGCGCCTGAGTAGCGTCTTGGCAAGGACCATACTTCCATGTGCATCATATAGCTTTTTTTTTGTGCTCTACATACTCCTGCTTGCATTGTCACATGCAGTAAGGGACCAGATCCCAGAGTCCACCACTGTGCAATCGCGTTGCCATTAACCGCAGTGTCCAGCAAATGCAGTGTTACTTGGGTGTGAGGGATCAAATGGATCCTGGGGTGTTGATTCACATCCCATCACACTCATATGTGCATGTCTACCTCGGGACTCACCAGAGGGGATGAAGACGATGTTGATGCCAAAGATGGTATGGGTCAGCCACGTGTAGAGGCCGTAGAAGGCGGCCATCTTGAGCGAGGCGTCAAAGACACCCCTGGGAGGAGAGGCATGTGTGTACATGAACATGATGCTCATTGGAAACTGGGAAACACTGCCTCACTGCAACACTTACAGCCAGCCATTAAGGGAAAGGTTCCGCCTGAACATTACAACAACTCCACTAGAATGTACCATCCACAGCATCACAGTCTACAGAGGCTACATGAACTCCACTGGAATCACACACTGGTATCTTATTCCCGGTTTACTTTGTGCCTGTTAACTGACTTCTAAAAAGCGATTAGTTAAGCATTCAAACACAAGTCTGGGAACACAAGGGCTCCAGTGTGGCTGGGTGCATTTTGGGACGTGGCATTTGGAAGCTGACTTGGACCAGCATTGAACTTTTACTTCAGCACGCAGCCTGTAAGTTGCCCCCCTGAAAAGGCAGCAGTCCTGGACAGGCATACAGGCTCAGTCTGGTACCTAGAGCAGTGAGGGCGCCCTCCACAGGGTGGAAGGAGAACAAACCAGAGGCATCCGTATCAGTGATGTTCCTGCCTGTATTAACTATGACTAGCCAGGTATTTTAGGTTTTCCCCCACTGATTCTTAAGCACTTCAGAGGAATGTCACTACTCAGAAAACATCTGTGCTGAACTCCTGCAGTGTGC
>JAODKE010004123.1:24398-34763 GCA_026779605.1 Mormyrus hasselquistii
GCACGCACACCCAACCACGCGCACGCAC
Organism: Mormyrus hasselquistii; assembly: GCA_026779605.1. Taxonomy (NCBI): domain Eukaryota; kingdom Metazoa; phylum Chordata; class Actinopteri; order Osteoglossiformes; family Mormyridae; genus Mormyrus; species Mormyrus hasselquistii. The sequence continues at coordinate 24,427 of JAODKE010004123.1, forward strand.
ACCCAACCACGCGCACGCACAAACAGAGTGATGGCAATATTCTGTAAAGGCATTCTGCCGTTTCCTGTTTAAGAGGAAAGAGAAGCAAGATGAAAGTACTGAGAAACTCAGAAATATTACTGTAACTGGGACACAGCAGTGAGACAAACTGTAAGAGTATTACATTTAAATTATTCATGGAAACCGCTAAGAATGGCACCATATACAGATTATACATGCAAACGAGGCAGTAAGAGTCAGCCCCTCCCCTCCAAAGTGCCAAAGACAAACTGTGGGTTACAGCCAGGGTGGGAAGATTCTGCACCCGAAAGATTCAAAATTAAACTGCAAGACGGCCGAAGATTTCACTGCTACAGCCCTAGACTCACCCAAGAAGAGGAGCAGGATGGTCCACACAGGCACAGAGGCAGTACGGAGGTAGCTCTCCGTGGCGGGTGTCCACTTGAAGATGACAGCCAGGAGATAGCCTAGGACGACAGTGCCAACCTGGGGGTGGGGGCAGGAGGCATGTATAGACTAAGGGATGGGGAGGGGGTGACAGTTCACACCCCCAGATTTTCATATCTTTTTAAACACTTTGTTTCACGTGGACATAACAGAATGCAATTGAAACGAAATATATCTGATGATATAGCTGAAGACCGTGTCAAATTAATGCTGTATATTAATGATGTATATTATTCTGGACAAGCAGACAACGGTCCTCCAAGGTGTCTTTTCTGGGATTTCGGGATCACAGTTATTTTCGCTTAAATACCCACTGGGTTTATATTTACTTTTATTTGGTAGACATGCTTACTTTAATGTCTTTTATTTTTATCTACATTTAATATGGAATGTAGCATGCAGTCCTAATCGCCGCCCGAACCTCTCTCACCCCGCAAGGGACCAAGAGGAGACCTTGAAACTGGACCGATGAATAAGACATTTAACGAGGCTGTATTAAGAGGTTTAAGGCACAGCTGCGCTCCGCATATAAACTGTGCTAAACAGTGTTAGGGAATGCGATGCCATCCAGCCGGACACGTGGCCGGGACGCGGCTGACCGGGAGCCGCCCGGGACGCCGGAGGGGGGTGTGTCCGTCGGCCACTCACCCACACCGGGCCGAAGCAATCCAGGGCGCCGCACACGGCGTTGCAGAAGTGCCCGAGGATCGCCTGCATACCGATGACGCTCCAAAAGTAATAGAGAAAACAGAGGAGCGGGGCACCGGCCCCCACCGCCAGCAGCACCCCGAGTCTCTCCAGCACAAGCCCTCCCAGCGTGTCCACGCCGTGGTTGACGAACCACACCGGCAGCAGCACGGCGCCCAGCACGATCGGGGTGCCGCTGTCCCGCAGCCCGCCCAGCCAGCAGCGGCCGATCCGGGCTAAGGAGTGCTTGAATGGGTGCAGAAAGGTCCCGCAGAGGACGGCCCAGAGTAAGGGACGTAGGAAGGCCTCCAGGATGAAGAAGACCAGCACGGCGGCCCCGAAGCAGATGGCCACGAAGATCAGGGCGCCCGTGTTGTAGAAGGCCTGCTTGATACTGCGGTCGAATTTCAGTGGCTGACCGAAGAGCTGGCTGACCACCCCGGACACGGCTGGCTGTCCCACGTCCACGAAGGACACCGACGGGCGTGTCCGTGGCGATCTGCCGTGCCTGTGATCCCGGCCTGGCTCTGGCTCCGGCTCGCACACCCGCCCGGAGCCCGTCTCGTCTGCCATTTTCGCAGGAACTACCGGTGGTCCGTCCTGGCCTGACACTGCATGCAGGGCGGAGGGGGTGTGACTATCCGCTAAATGCATGACGGGAATTGCAGTGTCTGCAGGTTTTTTTTCTGCATTAATCTGGTGTTACAGGCCACACTCGTTTATCTCTGGGTGAAATTACCTTACTGCCCGGAAGATGGAGCCATTTCATTGACAACAGAAGTTCCGCACTGCTCACCATAGCGCAGAGTTGAAAGAAGCCAGTGAAACAGACAAAACAAGTAACAAGTAAATCATTAAATCCGAGCGATATTTAAAACCTCAGTACACAGTAGCATGTTTGGAAGTAAGATTCAATGTTAGTACCTTTTCTTAATTCACTCGATATGGTTATGTCCCCGGTTCAAAGAACCGAACATATTACGCAAGATGTATCACTTGTATGTATTGCTATTGCTCGTTTCTACATTTAATGGTTTTCACTGAAAAGTACTTTTCACGTAAAAGTGTTTGGCTTTGTAGTGCCCATATATATCACCAGGGGGCGCACCGCGCTCACACAGTCAGTAATCTCAGCCCTCAATAAGCCGCTCCGACAGCCTGCATTTACTCAGAATTTCCTCTACATTTCTACCGAGGAAGTCTCCTTATTCACTGCACCCACATCGTGTTTGTTTGCCATTATACAGCGGAAGTGTACTAATTGGCTGGAGATCTACTTGCACTGGATCAAGCTGACTGTAATGTTTATTTTGTCGGTGAAGGTGTTTGAGATTGATTCAAGTGATGCAGCTGGTGCCACTCGAGTTTAAAGCTATTTCATTAACTAAAGCATATTCACGTGCAGGTAAACAAGTAAAGAGTTTAGCTGACAGATTTGCAGTGCCCAATAAAACCAAATTAGCATGCTCGCTTCTCTTTCCTGCAAGGAATCACAGGAGACAGGCACATTTACCCAATAGTGGGTAAGGGGCTGGAAGATGGGTGGGTGGAATTTATTGTTTTTAACAGCTAAAGAATATTTATTTAAGGCTGTTAGATGTAACTGTGCAAGTCATGATTGTCCAATAAGAGTTTAGGTGAGGAGCATTTGTATTGGACAATCGTTATTTCTATTTATCACAGCTAACTGAGAAATCCTTCTGTTCGTGACTGGAAGTTTAACAGCAGTTCCTCCGTAGGAATACATCTAAGCACAAGCACAACTCCTACATTTTTCAGGTTTTGCCGCTTCACACTAAGCCATTTTTAAATTGTATAGTTGTTGTTTTGTTGCTGTTATTATTATTACTATTATTATTATTGCTGTTGTTAACAGCAGTCACTGACATTGGATGTCTGTGTAACAGACATCACGATCACTAAAGGAGTGGAAGTCTCACTGCCCAGAATGCATCTGCATGCGGAAGCTATGAAGAACGGCAGAACACTAACCAGTTCCTTTTTGTACAGAGAGACCCGGCCAGTGAGTCAATATGGGGAAATGTGACCAGTGTTCTATACAATCTACACATATGCAGATTAAACTACTGAACACAGACACAACTAAAACATGAATGCTGGCAGCTCAATGCTGTGACCAGCACAATGTGTCTTCAAAGGATCATGTTTAAGGTAAATAACAAAAACAGGCTTTTGACCGGCGTAAAAAACAGAAGTTTCATATTTTTACAATTAATATCCCCCTTTGAATTGACCAGCGTAGGTAGAATCAGATGTGAACTGACTGGAGCAATAAGGAAGTAATTGTCCCTCTTTTAGTGACAGGTAGCACATTTACTGTAAATAGCAGAACAAATCTGGATGCCGTTTGGTTACTTCATGTTCTGCTCACCTCGGTGTGTGTGGGCTTCACTCATTTCGGGGACTCTGCTTTCTCCAGCCTGGTCCTGAAGTCAACCGCCGAACTGAACTTGGTAAGGCTCTTGTTTCCGGGGCGGCCGCACCCAAAGACACACGGCTGCAGAACAAACACCAGAACATTCTCCTATTGTGCAGCTCAGTTTGCTCTGGTAATGTGTCATGCAGGTGTTTGATGTTTGACTTTCATAAGATGATATTTATCATCCAGTGCTACTGTTTAAATATTTGCACAGGTTAAAAAGCTCTGTGTGTAAGTAGAAATATCTACATTTAGAATTAGTTTATAGATTCCTGGAAATAACCAGCCTATATTCAGAAAGCCTCCGAGGGATACACCATGGAGAATGTCTGTGCCTCTATGGCTACTAACTACAATCACAAGGGCAATGGGAGCAGTTTAAAACTATGAATTCTTAAATCAAGAAATTAGGAAACATATATTTATAATAACCCTGAGGTCCTGACCTGGCTTCTGTGTGTGTGTGTGTGTGTGCCTGTGTGTGCTGCATGTCAGATCATGACCCCACTGCAGGACAATGTCTACGTCTACGCTGCCCCCTTGCTCCTGCTTCCTGGGCTCCTACTGCTCTGTTCCTGCTGCACAGACAGGTAATTCCGGCTTCCCTCCATTCAGTGCTTCTCTGGATACCCTACAGGCACATCCCATCCCATGGCAATCCATTCATTCTTATGTATTCAATTCAATTCAATTTATTTTTTATATGTAGCACGTTTCACAACAGAGTCATCCCAAGGCGCTTTACATGGATGTGTTGTGGTACATTAAACATCATTACAGAGAGTAATACAGAATAGGGGGAAAGAAGGAAAGAAGGAAGGAAAGAAATTAAATAAAGAAAGCAGATAACAGAGGAGAGGAACCAAAAACTCCCAAGTAAGGAGGGAAAAAACCTCTAGGGGTCCAAGGTCAGCTGGTCAAGGTCAAATTTCAAATATCATCCATTATTACTGCTTTTTCTACCTTTTACTTTTCATGCCACAAAGTCTGGCATAATATTAATTGTACATTTATTGCGCTGTTTGCAGGAAATCTAACGCATCATGTGCAGAGCAGAAGTTGACAGATCATACTGAGCAGGTGTCCCAGGTAAGAAAGATGGTCTCATTGGAGAATAATAGTTCATGAACCTCATTAGATGTGGAGTAAATCCAAACTGCATTCCAGTGATCTCCACTGGAAAGATTAAAATGATGTGCACAATTTGTCCTGCGGATGAAACCACACGTAGACAACATGATGATGTTTCAGGCAGCAACAGGGAGCTCTGTTGATGGGAAATGCACAGACGCAGTGGAAGCCGGTCACCAGCCTGAAAGGAAAGATGCCCCAAACACTCATACAGGTGCATATGCATGTCCCCGTCGTCTGTTCCGGCAGATTACACCGTACGCATGTCCCCGTCGTCTGTTCCGGCAGATTACACCGCACGCACGTCCCCGCCGTCTGTTCCGGCAGATTACACCTTAGCAGCAAATCATGACTCAGCCAAAAATTAAATTAGCCAGATCTAGGCCTACAGACCACTCATCTGTAATAAAGTAATTTCCTCACAAAAATTTCAGGGACCTGTGTCACTGTACATGCATGTTGTATAGGAAAAAGAGCATTTGTTTGTGTCTGTGTCACAGAGGAAGAACCAGCAAGCACTGCACCCCTGGCAAATCGGCGATTGCCATCCTTGCCTAAGTCCACCACAGGGCGCATGGCGGGATCTGTGGTGTACGATACAGTGGTGGACATACATGAGTGGCCTGCCCCAGAGGCCAAAGTCGGACGGCGACAGACATCCAGCTGCAGCAGTCTGTACGCAGAGGTGCGGTGGGGAGAGAAAAAGACTGAGGATGCGCCCATTTTCATCAGTGCCAAACCTCTCAGCACACGACCCTCCACCTACAGGGACTTAGCAAGTCCCAGTGGTGACAAAGACTTCCCACTCTATGCTAAAGTGAACAAGACTGGCAAGCAGATGTCAAATCAGAGCTGATCTCCTGAGACACTCTCCAGGGGACTGGACAAAGCAAAGCAGAGACCAACCCTTTGTTGTATAAATTAAAAAAGAAAACTTTTCTGGGATAGCTGAGCTACAGAATGTTTTAGCCAGATATGCCTTTGCAGTTTGCATCCAGTTGGCTCAATACTCATCTCATTAATTATGGTTTTAATTATGAATTTAGCCATATACAGTTTAATATATTAAGAGCACTACAGGTTGAGTACTGTGATTAAGAATTCAATAGCCAGGAACATCGCAGAAAATCCCAGGCCAATAGTTTTACTGCTACAAGTCTGGAGGCCAGTATATTACCTACTTTCCTTCTTAAAGCTGTACGTCCCTCTTAAGACCATCATACTGTTGTTGTTTTTTTTTTGTTTTGTTTGTTTTTCAGTAATTTAATTACCAAATTCTAAGACGACGTATTATCATTTATGAACGCCGCAAGTGTATCTGAGTCTTGATTGTAATTTTTGTTATTAAACGCAAACACTAATGAATCTCTTGGTGAGATTCAATTCGCGCTTCTTTTATCATACGCAGTGCAATAGCCACCTTCTTTGATTACGGAAACCAAACACTTTTAAGATGGGCAAAGAAAATGACGTTTGGTTGAGCCAACCAATAAGATGCTTGAAAACAAAGTCCAAATTCTGGTACGACAACTGATCTGTCCAATCCGCGGTGAAATAGTGAGAAGGCGGTGTGATTGACACTTCTACCGGCCTATAGTAATAAATAGTGGGTGGGGTGTATTTTTAACGGTTAGGAGCCAGCCGGACAAAAAGTATTTGGAAAACGTGTGTAACTCATTGACCTAGAGAAGTTGTTTACGTTTCTTATGTGGACATTATAACAACTTTATATTGTTTCTTGTTTTATGAAAAGGTAGGATCCAATTATTTTTTGGGGGTACCTTTTTGTTTCTGACTGTAACTTAAAAAAAAAAACCTTGCAAAGGGTATTCTCTGAGACGCTGACTAGCTACAGGGTTGACATGTCTGCAGTTGTGCCCCTCTTAAGTAAGCGTGCTTTAACAGTTTAAACAGGCCTCATCGCCGTAATCAGCGTCGTCAGGCTGTTGTTGGGCTTAGCTGTTAGTCTTGCCCTGGTAGTGTCTAGCGGCGGTGGCTTTAGCTCGTTAGCTAGCTGGTTGTACTCATACCAGAGAAACAACTGCGGCTAAGTTTGAGACAAGATGCAGTTAAGTTTTTAACGGGTTACCCATTAGCACAGGTATGTAGTATGGGTTTAATGATAACGTTAGACGAGGCGTTGTGACCGTTCATCTTATGTTTCCATGACAACGAGGCTAATTTAGCTGTTATTTCTGCATTTTAATGGAATTGAAATTTCCTATCATGACTGGTAAACGCCTTATTGGCGGTGAAGATGGAAAGCTGACCGTGAGGGTCTGGTTGGGGACAGGATTCGAGTGTTTAACTGAAAATAGAACATCCCTTGGTTTGGATATTACTTCACAGCGTAACCTCCTGAATCCCTTAGATAACGTCCAGCAGCATTACGTTGTTTTCACTTCATTAGTGCAATTTCTGTAGTAATATATCTCAAGACATTTAATTAAAAAGTGTTTTCCAAAATGTTTTCGATACGCGGTTTTCCAGTTTTCGTCAGTCCTTTTGAACATTTTTGGAAGCAGATTCCTCCTACAGAGATAGTATTCATGGTTCGGTGTGTTGTCCTGAAACCTTTTCCCTGGTTTCCTGCTGGTTTGACTAGTAGGCATCTCCAGGAGCGCCCAACGCCTCTGCTGCATCATTCTACTGGAGAAGCAGAGGAAGATGCTGCTCGCTTTTTTGGCGTTGGCACAAACCTCTAAGAAAACAAGGTGCTGGCTCAGGGCTGAAGAGAAACGTGTCCAGACTCTTTAAATTCCTCTCAGAATACAGAATTTCCACCTATGTCATTCTGCTGGAGATTATATAGTATCTCTGGGTGGAGATGGCTTCAGGCCTGTCTCAGCCTTTCCCAGGTTTTTACTTGCAGTTCTCCAGATGTTGTCGTAACGGGCACCAAAACACAAGAGGATTCAGTGATGATTAAACATGATGAAACATTCATAGTCGAGTGCAAAAGGTGGTCTTTCCCAGATAAAAGCAGTCAGGCGTGAGGCCTGGATGAGGTGTTTCTTGTGTTAGCTGTGCTTCTTTAACATTTAAACTGTTTTTGCTGATCTGAGAGCAGTTTGTTTACCATGAGGTCCAGGAAGGTGAGTGTATCAAAACCAGACCCCTCTGTGATGGGACGCTAAACACCAAGCTGCTGCTGCTGGACAGTAAATGATGTCACATGCCCCCTTTTTGTGTACTTATCTGTGTTTTTTCTTTTCCCCTCCGGGCAGTTTTGTCATTTTATGAAAAATTAGCGTGTGTCAGCTGCAATTCTTTATAATTGTATTGATTTAACAATTTATTTAATGATGATGGGCCATGAAAACTATACAGGCTGGAGAATATTAAGTGCCGATCTTGTATCCAGCATTCAAGTTAATGGCGCAATTCTAAAATATTAGTATAAAAATAAAAAATGATGATAACAGTACAGTCATCTACTTATGAATGAGATGCATTACGAACGGCCATTTATAATTTTAAATGTTAAGTCTTTATTCATCATCATTTTAAGGGTATACGCAAGTACAAAGAACTAGGATGCTGGGAGTACGCATGTTACACTGCCGCGCGGCGGGAGTAGCGGCCAGAAGTCATACTGGGCGGAATTGGCACACAGAAAAAAAAATTGCTGCGGACAGGAAAGGGGAGCCCATTGAACATAATTTGAACTTGCAGTCCTCTTCATTCGTATGTCTGAAAGTTCGTAAGTAGAGGAGCGTATAATAATGTACACTACACTAAATAAAAATGTGAAATTTTGGTACGAAGTACACCAGTGCCCAGACATCAAAAGGTTGGGTCCTCCTAAGCTAGAAGAATGAATGGGAGATGAGTGAAGAATAGGATTTGCTTCTTGTGCATTTTTGATGTGGCTGTTGTGATGTGGCTTTTTGGGGGCAGGTATTTACCAGCGGTTTTGTAAAGAGCTTCTGTTTGCCTAAGGGTGCTCCGGGATTCTCCACAGTTTGGTCACTGGCTGTTTTATCTTCCACAGTGTCACATGACCACTTCACAGCCATACCAGGACCGGCGTTGTCAGCAGGCTAAACTGTCAGGTAAAGCCACTTAAGCATGGTGTCTAGCATAGAGTTCTGATGAATGATGTGACATGGGTGTGCGTGCATGTATGTAAGTTTGCGTATGAGGGCAGCTTGTGCAAGTCACCATGCCCCTGCTTGTGTTTAGTGTCTTTGTATTTGTTGCCCTCAGACTGTCGCGCTGGATTCCCTGAAATGGAGTGGCAGACCCCAGCCGTGTCGGACAAGGTCCACAGTCGGTTTGGCCGGCAGCCCAGCGCTGCTGACAGCGGAGATACTGGGCTGGGTACCACTCCGTCCGACAGCATGGAAGGTAAGTGCGGGGCGTGAGGGTAGTACCCTCAGGGTACCATTACGCACTGGGCCTTCTTACCTGGAGCTGTTCTCTTTTTGTTCGTGGGTGAGAACTCCCAGCTAACAGCTGTGTACTGTGACTTCTGTGTATCTGGTTGGAAGATCTCAGCTGGCCACTATATACTTTGGCTCTTGTGTGTCAGCTAATTACTGTATTCATCTGTGTAAAACAACCTCAGCAAGGCTTAGCTTAGTGCTTTCATGTAATGGTCATTAACACTAGTACTAGTACTAATGTCACCAGTGATGCTAAAAGTCCAATAACACTGCAGGATATTTATAAACAGGGGGAGGTTGTCCTGTTTCCAGGCACCCTGGAGATTTAGGGAGTGGGATTATATTCCCGTCCAGGAATACCCCCAGCAGTTCCATCCTCGTGAACCGGCCTTATTGCTGTGCTGTCTTGGACTTCAGAAACCAGCAATAACGCTCTTCCCTTGGTTCTCCATTTTGTATTTCACACGCACAAAGATTAGCCAGCCTGGTTTAGGATAACGGGCTGCATCTGGGTCAGACAGTGATGAGGCTGAGAAAGGGGGCTGTGGCTTCTGTGATGGTGGAGGTTTGTGGACCAGCGATATTGGTCTGTGCCGCACAATACAGACTTTAAAAAATAAGGCTTTTCTCCCCTCAGTCATGTGTCTGCGGCAGGAATGTCTTCATCGGAATCTGGTCTTATAACAGTATTCAGTGACGTATGCATGTTTTCTTATTATACTTGAAGATTACGTAGCTCCGGTTCTCCCAAGGAGCAAGAGAGAAGGGCTGCTTGTGATGGGGTCGGATCTGCCGATCTTTTGTCGGGTTCCGCTGGGCAGTTTGCAGTGTTTCCCATAGAGTCTGGTCAGAGCACCTCTGTCCATTTTCCAGCTGCTAAATGTATTGCGTGCTGTAAGAGACTCGAGGCCCTGGGTTGAGTTTCTGCAGCTGAGAACAGCAGCCTGTCTCTTCTCCTCTGATTCCTCTTGGCTTTCAGCTCACAAGTTTAATGTGTGTTTTGCAGTTTAGGGACCTCATGTCCTGATGTGGCTTTATTTTGTGTCCCTCCTCAAAATGTTTGACAAGATGAGACCTGGGCTGGGGGACCTTTAAATAAGAGGCCTGTGTAGATCAAGGCATTCGGAAACCTGAGAGTGCTCTATAAATACACACACACACACACACACACACACACACACAGAACAGAGCAGAGTGCTGTATGGGCAGGCAGACCAGGGCAGAGGGGATTGTACCTGCATGTC
>JAODKE010004124.1:0-10968 GCA_026779605.1 Mormyrus hasselquistii
CTGGGGGTTAAGGGCCTTGCTCAAGGACCTGCAGACATGCTGAGGCTGGGTTTGAACCTGCGACCTTGTGATTTCAGTAGATTATTACAATAGATTATTGTCTATACCCCCGTGTATTTGTAGTACACCACTCTGCTCTTTTACATTCTCAGCAGATCCACTACCACTGAACTCGCTGGAATATTTCTTGATGTGCAGTCAGCCAGTCACCAAACTGCTTCATTCTGCTGTAGTTACCTGAATATGACTGTAATTTATAATAATATTAATATAATTAGAAATTTTACAACCGATTATTGTCTATACCCCCCTGTATAGACATGTATTTTTTGTGAATTCTTTTTTGTTTAGTTTGCATAAAGAATGATAATATCCTGTTACCATATAGCCTTCTCAGCTTCCCACTAAATGGAGAAAAGAAATTAATTTAAATGTCCTGTTATTCAGATCATCAACAATCATCAGGGTTTTAAAATGATGTAATGAATGTTTGCTGTTACTTCTCAAACCGTATCAAAACCTGCTCATCTTCTATACACTATGTGACACGTCAGCTCACTGGGAATCTGCTGCTGACCACCAGGGGGTGATCAACACCATGCAAGCTGACTGTGACCATGGTTCGCGGAAAACGTACCTATGAACATTGGACCCATAATGGCAAAAATAAACTAGTGGCACATTCCACAAAGCAGGTTTAGCAACTACCACCGGTATGTTAACTGGAAGTTTGTGGAAACCTGGCAAACATTCAGAGAGACATTTCATAGCTTCTTAACATTCCCAAAAGTAAAATGTAATTCATTAACTAATAAATCACATACTACTACTACTACTAATAATAATAATAATAATAGTAGTAATAATAATCGTCATCATCATTATCACAGAGAAACATTCTTTTATAATCAAGAAATTCCCAAAGCACCCTGAAAAAGACTATGGTTGGCTATCAGCCTATAAAAAGTAGCAAAAACATTTTGAGGCTCTGGGTCTCTAATGAGATCTGATGTCATTTTTTATTTTTACACGTTTAATAAATATACTTAAATGAGTCATTAGACTCAAGTTTGAATCCCTCCACAAACAGGCTCACAGTACTTATTGTGGGTACAGGGTACGTAACTGTACCAATATACCAACTCCAGCTCAGGGCTTCTTGATACTGGAAGAAACATTTTCATTCTTTGAATGATAAATATAGTGAAACCTATATCTGGCTATACATATTGTCACGCCCGTGCAGGCGGCACCCGACAGCTGCTCCTCCAGGAAGCCTAATTAGGAGGCAATAAAGGAGGAGACCGACCGGCAGAACAATGCAAAGTATTGCGTCGATGATATCGAGTCGTGCCGAGCAAGATTTGTCTCTCGTCTCCCTGTATCTCCTGAACCTCTCCCGTTTGCCTGCTGTTTTTTCCTTCCTCTCCCAGCCCAGCTCCCGCTCCTGACCAGCCCGTCCCGCCGAGCCCAGCTGTCTTTGTCTCCCCTTCCCGGTGTCGCCCAGTCCTGTGCTCCTGGCTTTTGACCTACGCTACCGACCACGACCGTTCTTCTCGCCTCGTCCGTTTCTGTACCTCTGCCTGGAAACTCCTATTAAACTCCTTTGTTCACCGCATTACTGGATCCTAGCGTCTCTCTGGGCCAGCTCGCCACACATATATAGTAATGCTACTTTTCCTTGAAATTAATTGAATTGTCAGAATATTTCTCACTGAAGAAAGAAGCTATGATAAGCCATGCATAAACCAGCCTGTAGATAAAAACATGCCTGTATGTCTCAGGAATGAAAAACTACAGGAACTCTGCCAGGAAAGTTCCTGTCTTCAGCTGTAATTCAATTTTATAAACATATTCCCACCTATAAGCAAAATCAGTACAAGAAAAACCTCCATAATAAATGAAACTAGACAAAGTAAAATTGACTTAGTGAAACACTTTATTCCTGGGGTACTTTTTATTTCTGTCAAGTATTTTAAGTTCAGTGCCTGCTTGATTACCTGGATACTGCTGGCTGTTTTTCTCATACATTTTGTAGGCTACAATTTACACAACACATCAGCTCTTTCCAGTACTGACTGATTATACCAATGCGGAGGAAGGCTCACCTTGAAATATTTACAGTATTTTACTTTTAAGCTGATTTTTTTGTGACAGACAGTGTTTAAGACATATAGTGAGTGTTGTGTAGGTCGACTTAGGGTTACATGGGATTCTATTAGGCACCAAGGTTTCTTTCACAGTTCCCACAGCTTAGGCTAAAGGAAATTTGCCATCACATTCAGGGTTTTTCCTTCCCTCTCATATTCACAAAGACAAAAGAAAGTATCTCAAAACTTTGTTCCAATCTTTAAAGTGGAGCTTCAACTTCATAGTACTATGAGACAATTCCACCCATATCAGGACGGAACTATAAGTCTCAGGTCAGACGGAGGCACAGTAGTGCAGGTATTTCCCCAACTGCTAGTGGAGGCATTCGATCTGGCTATTTGTCTGAGGGGGATGACCAGAGTCCTACTTAGCCTCAACTCCCATGAGCCCACAGAAATCGTTCTAAAAAGGATGACGTGAACTGGGTGGTGGGTGGTAGCCTTTTACTGAGTGCAGATGGAGTGAGTGAGTACATACATCCACCTTTATGGATGGCCACCAGTATCTGTGAGAGAGGAGCACTGAAGTGGGGTGTCTCTGGCTCCTGGCAAGGAATTCAGGGCTACAGACAGGGTCTGCATTTACAGTCACAGTCCACTGACCAGTCAATGATTTCAGACATGGGGATGAAACATGAAGATCAGTGAGCACATTGATCAGTGGACTGTGAAGCTTTGACACTTGTCTTGCAATCTTTCATAACGCTGAAGGTCAGCTATTGCAGGGGCTCCAGACAGGCTGATTCGTACCAGCTGCAGCAGCTCAGTCAGTTGGTGAAGGTTATGGGGCTAACCCAGCAACCACAGTGGTGAGTTAGCTTACCGTTTCAATGAGTTGTGCTAGGCTGTCCCTCAACTGCATGAGCTGCTACTATTGCTGAGCCAAGGCATGTCCCTGAGCCTGGAAGAATCCCTGCAACTGGGGTCAAGAGTAGAGATGCAACTGTATCGGGGTTTAATCAAGGTAACAATGACAAGGCTACAGCACAAAAAAAGCAAGACTAAGGGCTGCAATTCAAATATACAGTAAATAAAGACCAAAGACAAGACTGAAATAGGCTGCATTACATTTGCTATGCACAATAAAAACACTAAGCAATCAACAGAGGTAAGGACGGAGAGTACAACACCACGGAGCAAGGCAACAGAAACAAAGTCCCTGTCACGACTCCGGTGAGGGACGAGGCAGGAAGGCGATAATCCAGGGTGGACGGGTTTATTGCAAGCCGGACAGGGCACACAAGGACGCACATCAATGACGGGTCTGGGGAAACTAACCGAGACGCGGACTAAATACACAAGACGAGCAGAACAGAACAGGCAACAGGTGATCACAAATCGGGAATTAACACGAGGTAACGAGGTGGGCGTGGCACACAGGAGGATCGGACGAGCAGGTCATGGCAGTACCAGGCACAGGGCACAGAATTCTCAGGACTGAACAAGAAGTGCTGGGACTGCAGAAGCTTAAATAGGCTGCAATTAACCCCTGAATGCTGCCAACCTGTAACATGTAACAGCCTGTGACTACACAAGCTGGCATGGAGAACTGACTCATTGATGGACATTGGCTTTGTTCCTAAACGAGACCTTGAGAAACTTATGCATGCATTTATCTCCAGTAGATTTGACTACTGTAATAGTCTCCTGACTCGTCCTCTCCAAAAGACAATCAAACGACTTCAGCTCATTCAAAAAGCTGCTGCTAAAAACACCAAGAAGACAGAGCACATTATTCCAGTTCTTAGGTCCTTACACTGGTTCCATGTCTTCTACAGAATCAACTTTAAAATACTAAATATAATCTACGATAACTGAATGGTTTGGCCCCAAATTATATTGCTGATATGTTTAATGAATATAAGCTTGGCAGATCTCTTTCATTAGCTGGTCAGCTAGTGGTGAGTTGAAACAAAGCAGGGTGAGCAGCCAGCCATTGGAATCTCCTTCCAGTGAACATTGAAAATGCCCCAAATGTCACTGCTTAAGTTCTCACTGAAAACAGTTTTTTTCAAGGATGGTAATTGAAGGAGTCGAGCGCAGGCATAGGGAGACCAAAAAGGGCTTTTTGCAAAATGGGAGCTGGGAAAACAAACCTGACAGCAAGGGGTCAAAACAGGAAAGCTGACACAGGGAAACAACCTGGATTTACACAGAGGATGATGTCAATGTCAGGACTGGGGAATACAGGACTAGGACACACTTAACAATTGCTAAAGAGGGAATAAATAAGAGGCAGCTGGAGTGAATCATACAAGGGCAGGAACAAGAGGAAAGATAAACGCACAACAAGCCTGGCTTGTTAGAGCCACACAAGGGAGAAAATGAGAGGGGCAGGTAGGCAAGGTGTGACAGTACCCCCCCCCCCTTCATACACTGACAAAGGAGGGGACTGAAGGCACCGAACAGCAAGGCTGGAGACAGACAGACCTGCAGACTACACAGGACAACAGGACACACAGTGGACAGATCGAGACCAAACAAGACAAATGAAAATTGAATCTATGTAGTGCTTTTCAAGACACCCAAAGCAATTCACAGATGCAATAGGGAGCCACTTCAACCACTAACATTGAGTAGCACCCACCTGGATAATGGCAGCCATTCTGCGCCAGTTCACTTACCATACAGAAGTGCCAGGAAAAAAATCACCAGTTAGATACAGGGTTTGATTCTGAGGCCAGATTTGAAAGAGCCACAGTGGGAAAATTACCCTGGGCTGTAGGGTATCACCGATACTCTTTGGAAGGATGCCCTGGGATCTTTTATGACCTCAGAGAGTCAGGACCTCAGCTTTACATCTCAACTGAAGGATGGCACCATTTTTACAACACAGTGTCCCCGTCAGTGCACTGGGGCATTGGGAACCGCACAGATCACAGAATGGGCCAACTCCTCTTCCAGACAAGATGAAATACTAGACAGAACATCACAGAACATGAGACTGGGCAGAAGGCACAACTAAAGGAACTAAGTAAGCCTAAGCATGACTAGGGACAGCACGGCAACTGGCAGGACACACACCAAAACAGGACAGACTAGTGGAGGAGCCACAAAGTCAGGGATAGACATGCCAGAAAGGGCCACAGGGGACACAAACTGGGAAAAGCTAAAGCCATGACAGGGCCAGGGGACAATTACTGGGGCATGAGCATCAGAAACATAGTTTTCTGGGCTCTGGGTAGCTGGGGTCCAACACAGGAACATGGATCTTCCTGGGTCTCAGAGGATCCAAGGCACGCAGTTATACACAGAGAATTATGTCAATATCAGGACTAGAGGTCGACCGATATATTAGCCAGCTGATATTTGGCATTTTGTAATGTATCGGCATTAGCCGATATCCAATGTAGTACGCTGATTTACAGACAGGTACGTCTGCGGGCAGCCCAGTGTTATTGTTGCTGTGGAACACGTGACACATATTGCCTTGTGCAGGACCCCAGCCAGAAGTTTTAGAAGAGTCCCATAGCCTGTACTACGAAGGGGGTTTAACCAAATCAGACTTAACCTGGAGTCAATTTCCCAACGCAGGGTTGACAAAGTCGGGTTATCTCAATTGGTGCTAATCAGTACTACAATGCCATTTAAGAAGTTGATTTGTTACATTGGTGTTAATTGCACTGGAGTTTGTGCACGTTCACATAAATGGAGCACGTTCGACAGTCGTCCCCTTGAGTTCTTGGGATGGACTCACAAAGATCTTGAGTGTGGACTAATGAAATTGCAGAACACTCCAAAGCTCTCTCTCTCCATGAGGAGGTTGACAAAGCTAGCTTGGATTCTGTGGAAAGGTAAGGACTGTTAAAATTGTTAGGAAGCTACAGTGATCTGTTTGATGGTCACCGCTTGTCGTACTTCTCTGGCAGAACATGTGTTTCGGGGTCTAAATCTGTTAACTGTGAAAGATTCTTACCCACTCCCACGAGTGGATGAATCACTGGACTTTTTGTCAAGATGAAAATTTCTCACAACTCTTGATCTAGTCCAAGGTTACTAGAAGGTCCCTATTGCAGAGGAAGCTAAACCAAAGACTGCTTTTATCATGAATTGTGGCCTATTCCAGTTTAGGGTTCTTCCTTTTGGTTTATGTAACGCCCCAGCGACGTTTCAGCGGCTTATGAACAATGTTCTAGCTGGCTTAATTTACAAGTCATGTGCAGTATATCTGGATGATATTGTTGTCATGTCACCAACTTTTGAATAACACTTGCTTGACCTAGAGGAGGTGCTTAGCAGGCTTACATCTGCTGTTCTCTTTTTATAATTGAACAAATGCCAGTTTTGCCTTACAGAACTCACCTTCCTGGGATATCGTGTTACTCTTTCTGGTATTCATCCTGACCCTGACAAGGTGAGAGCTGTGACTGAGTTCAAAGTGCCAACCACAACAAAACAGGTGAGACAGTTACTACCGCCACTTGTACAGGACTACGCCCATCATGCTGAGCCACTTTTTGCTCTCACCAAAAAGATGTGCAGTTTAACTGGAACAACAGCTGCCAAACAGTTGTAGACTTTCTGAAACGTTTTATAGTCTCAGCACCAGTCTGCAGATTTTACGCGTCCATTTTTCATTCACACTGATGCATGTGATGCTGGATTTGGTGCAGAATAATGCAGAAAGTCGGGGATGGCAAAGATGTTGCTGTTGCTAGCCGTGCTTTACACAAATTAGAAAAATCCTACTCGACTCCAGAGAAAGAATGCCAAGCAGTGATTTGGGCCTTAGAGCATTTCCGACCTAGGTTAGCATGTGACTATTTACACTGACCACAACTGCCTCAGGTGGCTGATGTCTCTACCACATCCCTCTGGCAGACTTGCTCGGTGGTGAATATAATAATGCCCTGTCACGTAATCCTCTCCCAGATGTGGATACACCTATCGAACTTCTCCCTCCTTATGCAGTGATTGAAAGCATGGACCTTCATACTCTACCTTCTGTGATTGTATTGGACCGTCCACATGTTCAATTGCAGCTTGAAGACCCAGTCACAAGTTCATTGCTCCGTCAGCTCGAAAGTGACCAACAAACTGGGGAGGATAACTAAGATCTGGAGAAGTACATTGTTCAAGATGGACTCCTCTATTTCCTTGACCCAAAAACAAAGTGTAGTCTCCAGCCACTCAAACAGATAAAACTGTCTGTTCCTACTGCACTTTGTGGTTTTGCATGAAGTGAAGAATGCGGAAGAAGCGTGCTTACAGAGAGACGCATGGACTGAGAGGGACTTTATGTCCTTATCTCCCTAACTCGAAGTAACGTCACGGGTTGTATGAATACTGCTCGCTTCATGTGTGACAAGCCAGCAGCCGGTCAACCGGGCTTTGTAAGGTTGGTGAAGAGGGCATGTAATTAAAAGACAATCGCTGTTGAAATCCCAGTACCAGTGTGTCGTGAGTTTTTGGCCATCCCTGCTAAGTGTTCCGCCACCTCTTCTCCACCACAAAATACGACCTAACGTTACAGCCTTCAACCGACTGTAGCTTACAGGTAACATTAAAGATCATTCATTCTGAATTTCATGCGCTTGTTGGTGGGCCCACAGATGTTTTTTTAATAGTTAAAAATCATTTTGACTGTTAAAAATTGTATTATTACCATATCAGCCTGATGTTATCAATTCTGTTTTTTCTTCTCGTGTCAGAGTTTCACTCTGTGTGTGGGGAGCAGAGCAGGCAGCACTCTCAAACACTGCAGCGTGTGTAGAGTTGCGTTACTCTGCCCCGATCACAGACAGCGCCGTCCTTGGAGACACAGAACTGCTAAGAACTATGCATGGTGGACAAAACTGGTTGTTCGAAAACGTGGTTACCATTCACTTGAGCTGAAGCTGACAATGGTCCTTCTGTGCAACTTGTTTGCATTTGAGAGCGGCGATTCGAACAATTTGTCAGACGTCTAAAAAGTGCACGACTTTGCGCAGTTAGTTTCCCCATTAAACATGTCTATCCTTTATACAGGCTTATCCGTCGACAAAGTCACAGTCACTAGGGGCTTATGATGTCCTTGCATACAAGGCTGTGTAATTTTCTCCGATCGCTAGATTCTGATTGTGAATTTGGCTTGTAAGATATCTGTCTGGAAATGAAATATATTAGCGAAAGGTTTTGGGCCTTGTACACTTCTCATCATACCATGATGCACTTAATTACTAGTATTTTTTTCTTTCTTTCAAAATGTATTATAGTCTAATTCTTTTAATGTGCATGGAATACTGGAATTGTAGAATGAATTGAAGATGATGGCACTATACTAAAAATGCTAACCTTGCATTTTTTCTTCTGTTTCAGTAATTGCTGTCTGATGGCTGAACAAAAATCTAATCCTGTACAGCAGCTGTCACGCCCACAGGAGCGGGACCGGACAGGTGCAACGCATCAATCTCACAATTAGCAACGTATAAAAGCCAAACCAACCCGATACTTCTCGCAAAGTATTGTGCTGATGTATCAAAGCCTTACCCAGCGTTATTCTGTCTGCCCGCCTCTCCCCGCCGTACCTGTTAGCCCCGTGTGTGATCCTTACTGTCTTGCCTTCCCTTGCCTTCCCTCCTCAGACCCACTCCCGTCCTTGACCTACCTGTCCCACCGAGTCCAGTTTTCCCCTCCTTTTGTTCCCTGTTCGCATGCTTCTTTGTCGGACTGACTTCCCTGGCAACGACACCGGACTACGTACCACGACTACGATCTCTGCACGCCCCCTCGGCTTCATCCCATCGGCTCCCACTCTGGTCCTGACCACCCAGACAGAGGAACCGGCGGGTTACCTCACTGCAGGGCTACGCCCCCTCTGTTCTGATTTCCAATCAGAACTATTAAAACCTTTGTTCCCCTGCATTTCTGGATCTCTGTTCCTCTTCTTACCCACCCGTAACAGCAGCATTTCACCAGGAAAAACCAGATGCAATATCTGCAGCAGACTGGGGAATGTTTCCTTCCCTCAGAAATTAGGAGTTTGCTGCTATATTGTACACTATATTGTACTAATGCTGCTATTTTTATTGTTTGTAAGTTTAAGTTATTGTTTACAAGTTGTATTGTGCTTTTGAGTTTATATTTAAGTACTCGAGTCAGTACTCAATAAATGCCAAGTTGAGAAATTTTGTGTATTGTTTATTGTTAGCGTGATATTTTACCAGGCAAATAGAGGGGAAAACGTCCAATTATCGGCCAAAATAAATCAGCAGCATATATCAGCCATTGGCTGACCTGTACTCCTACTGTAAATATCGGCATCGGCTATTGAAAAGTCCATATGGGTCGATCTCTAGTTAGGACTAGGGAGCACAGGTCTAGAAAGCACTTATAACAAGGATTAATGAAGGAGCAAACAAGAGGCAGCTGGAGTGAATGACACAAAGGCAGGAACGAGAGGTAGGACAAATACACAACAGGCATGACTCGTTAGAGAAACACTAGGGAGAAAATGAGAGGGGCAGGTAGGCGCGGGGTGACAGTTTTATTCTCTTCAGGATGTATTTTATTTCTTATTTCTTTTTCTGTATAGCACTCTGAATTAACTTAATACTTGAAAATGTGCTATACAAATAAACTGTATTCTCAGTATGATCTGCGTTTGAGATGTGTAAGCAGTGTTCACAGCACTCGCTAAATAAAACGTCATCTCTCCTCTCAGGATTGCTATGTGTTGCAGTGTTTGCCAGTGTTTGCCAGTGGCACTTCATTGGCATGCGCTGGCCCTGCCAAAGATGACATCACTGTCCTGATTCTGGGACTTGAGCTCCTGTGAGCTTTGAAACTTTGTGACTATGGCTAACTTTGTCATTAGAATTAAACATGCCATCAGATCAACTGTATATCTTATGTATTTTTCCTCCTACAAGGTGCTGAAAATGGCCAAAAATTCAAAATGACACCCCCTTAAGAGCTTCTCACGCAAATAGTATGCTAGATAGTTAATTTGACCATGTGGACAGTTAGTTATCGTTTCCATATTTTCTTTACCATGTATTGTTATATATCTGAAGATTTGGTTAGGTAGTATGTGTTAATGACAGCGTTTTGCTGCACCTACCACATAAACCACCTCAGGGATGAGTACACGAGTGCAGCCATGCAGTGGGTGATACCGCAGCACCATACTAGGCCAGAAGAAACAGTGTGAGTGTCAATCCTGCCACCAACCCCCACGTTCTCCCTGTAAGTTTGAGGACCTGCTTACAGAGCTGGATTTAGATTAACAACATACTCAAGAAAAAAAGCAATTGCAAGTTAAGGGCTTTGGCTTAAGGGCCCAACAGAGTGGGATCACTCCTGGCATGCACAGGATTCAAACCAACAACCTTCCAAGTGCTGGCACAGAGCCACCACTATGGCCAAAGAATTTGAAAATGATCTGCCAAAAAAAAAATATTGTTCTTGAGCTGGTGCTATGACTTTATTGAAGAATGTCATGCTCTTGTTGCTGTACAAATTTAATCAAAACACAAATATTACATAGTTCACAGTTTCATACAGAGTTAGCCCTATTCACAAGTTGCAAAGCTGTACATTCCTTATAAAAAAAAAAAAAAAAATCAAAAGGTTGTTGTAACGTTCGCTTGTCAGGCGAGCGAGCAAGGAAGCAAAATGAGCCAGATGGACAGGGAAACGGGGTTTAATCTTGAAGCACGGTTGACAAGCACGAACATCCACTGACAAAGAACAATACTACATCAATGACCGACATAAGACTAGGGAAGACGTGGACTCATACACTAACAAGCTGAGGTTAACAAGACACAGGTGAGCACAATCGGGCAGGAACACCAGGTAATGAGGTGGGCGTGGCACACGGGAGGATCAGATGGAG
>JAODKE010004125.1:0-10967 GCA_026779605.1 Mormyrus hasselquistii
GTACTGACTGGTCAAGGAAGGATGCCGAGGCCGTGATGAGTAGAGTATGGTGTTATATTTACTAGTCGGCAAAACGGTGCATCTCGTCAATTCTCTAAGTCGTCACTTTTAAGCGGGTCCCGCGAATGTCGACTTAGAACAGTTTTACTGTACATGTATACAGTACCAATACACAGTTCTGACACACCAAGCTGCCTACAAAGGGGAGTGATAGCATCTCATCACATAACCTGACCACCTGGCCTAATCCCAGGCGAGATGGTTTTGGAGGAGTTTGACCAGAGAGTTAAGGAAAAGCAGCCAGTGAGTAGTGAAGCATATGTGGGAACTCCTTTAGGACATCTGGAAAAGCATCCCAGGAGGCCACCTCATGAAAACTGGCTAACAGGACAGAGCAGTGTCAGCCAGTCCTTGGGGTTGGGGTTAAGGGCCTTGCTCGAGCGCCCAATGGCGGAACAACCCACACCACTGCCCCCCCAACAAATACATTTTTTTTTGTTTTTGGTTTATTGGTTAGTGCTTAATTCGATATATGTAATTTTATACTTTGATGTCTTTATAGTGATTATAAAATGTAGACAATAGTACAAATAAACCTTTCTATGAACTTTTGACTGGTACTGTGTGTGCTCAACTTTATGTTCATTGTGATGAGTACAGAGACAGGGGAAAATACATGCGGCTAGCATCTAACCAGATGCAAATAAAAACAGTGTCCATGCAAGGTTGTACTTTGTGTGTGGGGGAGAATCAATGCTGTAAGGTGCTGTTGAGAACATTGGCAGTTGTGGGGAAAAAGCTGTTCTTCAGCTTAACCCCAGAATTCCACAACAGAATTGGATGAAACTTTGTGTGGCTATTTGTCTGATATAGAAGAACATTCTCTGGAATGGGACACATATTTGAGCGAATAAATTTACTCCCATAAACCCCAGAGCACGCACAGGCAAACTATGCATGTATGGTGTAGTAACACTTGATCAAATTGTGTAAATGACTCATAGTCAGTTTGGCTCTCCTCTCTTATTTTGACCTTTTTCACCTTACAGCAGCATACCCCGGACATTATAAGGAGAAACATTTGCAGTCTTAATTAAACCATTTACATGCTCATTCTAACCAGATAAATTAGTGTTTTTTTCATAATGCAAACCTTCCTCGTTTTAACAAGATAATTCCATATCGCTCTACAATGAGAACCATAACCCGTTATAATAACATAATCTCGTATCTCGTTATAACGAGAAGCTGTGCAAATGTGATTTTGTCATAGCGGAAGCGTTATGCCGGTGTAGTGATTAATCCAGCACTTTGAGAATTGTCTCTTCTAGAAATGCTCACGTTAGCAAGATTAATAGACTGTTTTTTTTAACAATCTGACTGAAGAGGAGAGGAGTAGGGAGTAAATAAGCTCTGAATGAGAGATATTAGTCAACAGTGGGATGTAGAGACTTCTGTGCAGTTACTGTTTTGTAATAGTTTGCAAATTTGTTTGTTCCTTTGCCGGTCACTGTTTCCTATTATGCTATCTAATACATTTGAGTCTCCACTGCATTGCAAAGTCCGTGTCCTATTTCCTCACATCAGAACACTTCCACATAGATTAAATATATGAACACATATTTCTCGGTCGCAGAATGGGACTAAGATGCTAATATTATTCTGGGATCATAAACTTAAAAAAGATCGCACACATACCTTGGTAATAATGACTGCTTACAGTAAGTAGGCCTGTTATAGTAATTTCCCTTGACCCTGTGACATCACTATATCCATTGTACTGTGTGGTTGTCAAAGGGTACATACTGTAAACTGCTTACTGTAGCAATTTACAGTAAAACATACTGTACTGTAACATTAAAAAAATG
The DNA here is from genome assembly GCA_026779605.1 of Mormyrus hasselquistii. Lineage (NCBI taxonomy): Eukaryota > Metazoa > Chordata > Actinopteri > Osteoglossiformes > Mormyridae > Mormyrus > Mormyrus hasselquistii. The sequence continues at coordinate 1,869 of JAODKE010004125.1, forward strand.
GACATTACATTAGCTACTTTAAGTTAGCCATTGCTCAGGGAGGGAACAAGAATGTACCAATAAGGGTGAAATTTGAAGTTAATTTTAGTCTTATTTTAATTTTGACAGTGTATTTGTAATGTTTACATTTTTAGCTAACATGGCGGAATGCGGTAGTGTCAGACAAACTAATACAGAAAACACCACAAAATTACTCATTACTAATACTTCCAATCGTATTACGTCATAAAGGCAGGCTGTTGTTATTATTGTGGACTAACAGGGTGGAAAAAAATCAAATCATACCTCCTAAAGCAACAGTTTCAGGACAGAATGTTTCACTTGATACATTTTTGTTAGTAAATGCAATTCCTTGTCGTTTTCCAATCTATCTACAAAGCACCAGGGAGATGGTGAAACTGGCAACATCAGTTCAAACCAATATAGTGAACATCTAACCAGGTGCAAGTAAAAACAGTGTCCAGTATAGGTAATAACTTGTGTGAGGGGGAGGCTGGGTAGAGAATCAATGCTGTAAGGTGCTGTTGAGAACATTGACAGTTGTGGGGAAAAAGCTGTTCTTCAGCTTAACCCCTGAATTCCACAACAGAATTGGAGAAAACTCTGCATGGCTATTTGTCTGATATAGGAGAATGTTCTCTAGTTGGAATGGGAGCTGTATTTTGCAAATATTTTGAAAAAAACCCTTATTCTGAAAAAATAAAAGAACTGGAAACCTAAAGCATGTAAGTATACCTTAACATCCTAACATGCCTTAACAGCATACATTAGTAACAAACATTTTATGATAGTAATGAACATTTTAATCGTATAATCACTATGTCTACCAGGCATTACATACAAACTCTTAAAAAGACTTTAATTTGAGTTGAACCAATTAAGGCCTTGAAAAGTCCTTAATTTGTACTTATAGTCTTAAATTTAAGTTTATTTGGTCTTGATTTTTTTGAGGTCATAAACATTCACAGTGGTCCTTCCAATCCACGGTTTTGCTTTCTGAGAATATTAAATGGGAGATTCCAGAAATAATTAAGAAGTTCCCGTGCTGCCATGGACATATATCATTCCTTTGTCCAGCGTAACACTCTGTGTGCTAACTGGCCGTTAGTCACTTAATTAGTTAGCCACCTGGGTTGTCAGATCGACTGTCACAGTATAGCAATGATCATATTCAAGTAACATTATTATTATTATTAATAATAATAATAATAATAATAGAAATAACTACTTTATGAAGAATGGTGCTTACAGTACAATAAAATATCAAAGAGATAACATTCACATAATTTATATTACAATGCTATGAATGTTCTTTTGTTAATCTCTTATTGTCCCTAATGTATAAAATAAACATGAGTATGTATGTAAAGTAAAAAAAATAATTGTACTTTAGCACTGGGCAGTCAGGCTTCGTGAGAGCAGTGAAGAATGAGGAGACTTCCCATGGCAGAACACGCTCTTTATTATAGCCTTGAACAGGACTGTATTAACAGGCAAGGAGCACCGAACCGAACCGAACCGAAAGTAATAAGGAATCACATGGAGGCCAGACGGTGAGAGACTGATACGAAGCTTCAGACATTTGAGGATCCGACAGGGTTCACATAAGACGGTCAACAAGCACGTCACAACTGGGAAATACGTCCATACAATATAACAAGGGCTATTTACAAGATACAGACAGAGGCTATGTATGGTTCCCTGTGAGCATGCCAGGATATGCTGACCCCCGCCGGGGCTACAATATACATAGGATACAGTACTACCAGCAATTTTTCAATTGGGGGGGGGGGGGGGGTCATGGAACTGTATTTTAGTGTGATGTAGAAAAACATTTCCTATAAGTTTAAATGTGACCGACTCTTGCAGAGATACTACTAAGTCGGTTTTTAATCAGGGACCATTGATGTCCACAGGCAGAGATGCACACCAATCATTTTTGCGTTTCTAACCCTTTTGCTGTGTGTGCTAAATCTTGTTAAAATCTATGAAAAGAGGCAATCTCTGCTTTAAGGAGATATTGGTTCAACATTTTGAGTTGATAGCAACTCTTGTGCACCCCTTGGTTTTCCAGATTACTTTATGAGTAAATTAACATTAGAATGTTCACACGTGCACTTCACGTTCAGTTATGGTCGCTCGCTTACTTGTACTTGTGGCGAATGGACATTGTGGCGAATGGCAAGTGCAATTATTAATAAAGATGTATAGAAGTACATAATCAGAAAATCAAGTGGTGTGCATTGTCCCCCATCATCCATTGCTTAAACTACACTTTGCTATACATTAGTTTTATAGTTTTTTTAAAATTATTATTATTCTACCATTTGCGCAGTTATACATCTTGAGCCTGGATGGCATTCTAAAATATGTCAATGCCTTTGTCATCTGTGTGTGTATGTGTGTGTATGTGTGTGGGGGGGACAGACCAAAACACCATGTGATAAAAACCTGCTATATTGACATTGTGTGAACCATTTCTTTCAGAATTCAATTTTATAAATTTTGAGACTGCAGGCTTGTATTTTGTTTGGTTGAGGTTAGGGCAGGGACATGCGGTCATGGGAGGCAGGTGATCATGAGTATAAAAACTTGGACTGTGCCATCCCTCACATACTGGGTTAATGCATGCAATTGGTGTGTGCCTGTTGCTGTCTCTCTGTATGTCGTCAATATAATGTTTGCAGACATGTTTATTATACACACCAACTTTCCACAGTCTGGCTAATATCTTTAATGAATGTGTGACATATTTAGTCTTGCTGATCGGACATAAAACCGCAATGAAAAGGCACAAGGTGAGGCAGATAGTACCGTGCCGCACTGAATGTGAGCCCAACAAGTGCTTGTTGCTGCTGTTCTATGCAGAGATTATAGGTGCCAATAAGTTAGCCTTATCAGAACGTTAAGTACAAGGCAGTGGTCTGTTTATTTTAATTTTTTTTGTTCCAACTGACTTCCAAAATGGAACATTGTGTTTCTAAGCTTACAAAATTCTCAAAACTGGATTTTCAGACAAAATAGGAAGACCAACGGAGCAAGAAGGTTTACTTCGAACTAAGGAACAAAAGATACTAGTGCTGGGCGGTATACCGGTTCATACCGAAAAAGGTTTTTTATTGTTTTGATATGAATTATTCTTATACCGTAATACCGGTTTAAATATTGTGCACAACGTACGGAAAGTGACGCAGCTGGAAACTGTTTAAGGGGGGACCTTTTTCACTGCTGCACCACTAAAAATGTACCGCGAAAGGTCAGAAACGGAAGATATATCTGACACCGGAGTTAAAAATAACGAGACACTGGGGTTGTAAAAATTCGATTATCAGATACTAATCAATATTAAAAATGAGCGTCTGATTAGATACTCATTTTCACCATTATTGATACCAACAGTGCGGTTTTCACCTCTTTGCACGCACACTCTCACGTAGCCCCTCTCCTCTTCTCAATAGCTGCTGAACGCATTCATGCTAGTTAACACACATACGGAGTTGGTCGAACATGGCATATGCTGCAGTTGAAGGCAATTCGCAACCTGCTTTAACATATAAAAAAAACGCAAAACTGCTGTTTGGAAGTATTTTGCAGACGAGCATGGAAAGGCTAAGGATGTCGATAAGACTCTATGCAAACAGTACTACAAAGTCGTGGCGACGAAGTCAAGTAGCACGTCAAACCTGGCGAAGTATCTTAAAGACCGACATCCCGGTCTTTATGAAAAATCTCTCGAGGTCAGTAAAGCTCGTATTCCACTTATTAAAAATGTTTACTTTGCCAGTGCACACCTTAACATTAGCCAATTATCTATACATATTAGCCGTATGTTAACATTAAAATATCAGATAGGCACAGTGGCTAATAATAAAATAATAGTTAAGGTGGGAACAATGCAAAAACGTAAAACATAAATATGTCCTGTAAAACGTGGTAAACACCCAGTCATACTTAAAAAAAAATACGGTTGTATACCGTGAAGCCGATATAACTTTGAAAAATACTGTGATATAAATTTTTGCTTATACCGCCCAGCTAGGTCCTACGCAGTGTGGCTTGTGTGTGGCTTGTGTTCTTGTGTGTGGCTGTCCTACATAAAACTGCCTTCTTGGCTTTCTGTGCCTTTTGTTCTCAACTTGTGACAATGTCTGGACTAACACCAGATATTGTGACATGAAAAATTTACCAAGAAGCCTCAGCAAACATGAAAAATCGGATTCAGAATTTAAAGGCTTTAAAACAACTAAATATTTCAATTGCAGTTTCACCTAAATGTGTTTTTGAAATCCGTTTTTTGTACACCACTCTATACTTACATTTGCATTGAATGAGTATGAATTGTGGAATTGCAAATTTAGAACGTGTGGAGGGTGCAGAGCAGATGCGCGCTCTCTCGCCGCTACAAATGTAACTTTAGCCAAATATGTACCTTACCTACGTGTGTGTAAAGAATGCTGATGAGATATGAAACATAACCAGCATTCAACGTGCATGCTGCCAATTGAATAGTGAATAAGCTACCTTTGGGTTCATATAATTGAAAATCTGCCTAACCAGCCGTGGACCTCACTGCACGTCACTGGGTTAGGGCTGGCTAGGAGTTCAGGTTGTTCATGTTGCAATTAAGGTTTTTCCTGTAGAAATGAATGGACGGGTTCCACTGTATGTGTGAAATCATACTATGTATTTATCATTGCTAAAATAATGGACTGAATGATCATTTACCTTTAAGTCACCTAAAACAAGTTTCTGCCATTCTACCTAAAAACGTACTGTATGTGACCGTTTTTTTCATAATTTTTATGAAATCTTCTATGCTTGTCGTTACCTGTTGCTGTTGATGAAGATGGCACTGCTCTTCAAAATGTTCATAATTGAGCCCCCCATGTCTTGATTGTCAAACTGTAATGTTTGATTTTTTATTTACACATCAATTGTTAGGCCATTATTTAAAATACAAACTTGATTGGGGGTATTGATTGGTAAAGCATTTTTCCATTTGCAGTTTGGTCTTAAATTTGGCTTGAAGTGGTATTACGAAGGTTTTAGGATTTCTTAGGTTTTCTGCTATACAATGGCTGTTAAATGTTAGGATGTTAAGGGATACGTACGTGCTGCTTATAAATGTTCTGTGAATGCATTATGAAGGTGCACTGAATGTTCTACTAATGCATTATAAGGCATTATATAATGTAAAGCATTACCATTATTTTTAACCCTGGTCAGGAGTCCGACAAATAGAAAATAGCATTTGTTATTTTCTCTATTTGCTGGACCACAACACAAAACAGCAGGCATGAAAAACCTCTGCATGCCAGATAAATGAGAGAGAACATGAGAATTAAAATAATCTACTTTAACTCATCCTGTTAATACACACCAGGGCAGAAGGGCATGGATGTCCATTGAGGTCTTCAATGACATCAACAGAAGTGTCTCCAAAAAGGTTTTGTGGTATGAAACCAGTCCTGTAGTGAGTTTATCAGCAAGACTAAATATGTCACACATTCATTAGATTTGCAAATTAAGGATCTTGGTGACTAATCAGTCAGTAGCAGTATTTCATAGCATGGATACAGACCTCAGATTGATGCAGCATGACCACAACCACACGGTCTGCTCAAATAGGCCTTGTGGTTATTTGTTTCCATCTTTTACAGTAGGTGGTATATACTTTTTCATCTGTGTTCAGTTTCAAGTAACTGCTTGCTTTAATTAGTTTCAGATAACTTGGGGGAAAAAACCAATTTAAACAGTTTGTTCAGTGGCTGCTGAGCTTATATTTTCTTAGACCAAGTTTATCATTTGAATAGGGCTCCCCTTAATCATATGGTAACATTTTTACTTATTTTTAAAAAGTTTTTCTTAGTTCTTTTTATCTGCTTCACAGCTCTTTTGGTTATACCCTCTATCTCCCAGGAAATAAATAAAATGTCAGACACAAACAACCTAGAGAAATTAATTGTCATAGTTTGAAATGACAGTCTACTGCTCTGCCAGAAATCTTTATCTGGCACTGTGTGCTCAGTGTCAGAAATGCACAGAGAGATGGGATTAATATCACAACGAAATTTGACATTGACGAGACAGTTGCCAGAAAGTTGTTTTTATTGTGGCCAGTCTCCTCTCAGTAACATATTTATGGATATACACTGTACATTCAGTGCACTGTCACCTTTCCCTTTCCCCTTCTTATTTATTAACATTAAAAAGAAACAGCACTTACAAGGCAATGTGTAAGTAGCTTCTGATTTCTTTGTTGCATGCAGACATTCTGTAGTCAGGTAAAATATGTGCACAGAAATAAATGGCATATGGTAAAGCTGAAAGAGCGCGCGCCTGTTCATTTTAGACTTGGGGATACTCTATAAGAAGAGTCCTACCATCACTGCAAAATGAAAGGAAAAATGCATCTGGACTTTTCTAGATTGCTTTTTATGGATGCTGTAACCTTTTACTCTCAATGTCCAGCCGCTTCCCTTAATGCATGTGGAATTGGGTGTGAGACGAAATATACTATATGGCTCACTTTCAAGGTACATTAACAGCAGGAAATGGATGGAAGGTCATTAATTATCTTCAGTTAAATCATATTTCTTCATGTTCGTACGGCCTTGATTTCTACTGCACATGCATGCATGCTCGTGTTCTGTTCTCCTGATGCTCCTTTGAGGAGCAAACACAGCTTCTGACTCTGGGGAGTGTTCTTCATGAAAGGAGGCAGCGCGGTCTGCAGAGGTTTTCTCCGTATGTTACACAGTCCAGGAGCTTGTCAAACAGCATCCCACCATCACAGGTCCTTCAATAGTCCTTCAGACGTTCAATAGCCCAGTAAATTAAGGCTGAGTCATCCAGGTAGAGCAGGAGTAACAAGCTGTCACAATCATGCAGCCTATTTATTTGTGCGCAATTTGGATGTATTTGGCTTTAAAAAAGACAAGTGAATTACAGCCACTGTATTCATTTTGTTACTTTTGTGTTATTGGCTGTAATAACAGGCTACTTTGATGGCTTTATAATTTCTCTTAATGCAATAGCTCAGACCTGTCGTGAAAATTAAAGTGCTTTATAATTGAGCAGCAGTTTCACTTTTAGTTTTGTATTTCTTAACATTTTCTTTTTAATTCTTCACAAATTTAGTTCTTGCTTTATATGACTTACTGGTTTTGAAGTCTCCTTGAGTAACCATGTCATTATTCTACATATCCTGTGCATTGCCATGGCAGATGTGTCCTCATTTGATCAAACTCCAAACCCTTTTTTTGTACAGGAGGTTCACTAGTGTCATACAGCAGAATTGTATTTTTTAATCATAGATAAAGTAGTTTTAATTTATTGAATATATGTGTTCTGGAAATGTGTGAGTGATACAGATAATACGGTTGGGACATGAGTCATCAGTATTTGTAAAGTAAGAAGAAGAGTTAGATGCATACTCCCCTCTTAGCATCTTCGAATGAATTTATTAAAGTACAGAGAGAAATGTAGCAATAATGTTTGATTTATAGAAAAAATGTGTACAATGTGTGTAACTATATAACTTTGGAACAAAATAATTTTTGCTGTTTTATTTTTGCATCTCGAAATACTACACCTGAAATATTTTAAAGAGAAAATTCCGCACCATATCACCAGTACTGCTTTCTGTTGCTTAAGAGGCCCCTATATCTTACAGTAACTCAGTGTAAATGGTAAAACAGGACTGATTGTTGTATCTGCTTCTTTCCCCAGATATTGATGAGTGCTCCACCCAGATGCACTACTGCCATGCCAACACTGTGTGCGTGAACCTCCCTGGCACCTATCGCTGTGACTGCCTGCCTGGCTTCATTAAGGTCGACGACTACTCCTGCACAGGTAGGAGAGTGAGCCCACATGACAGAATATGAATAATACCATTTCTTATGTCATAACAGTCAATACCTGTATATATAAATACCTCTTGTGTGAAAATTGCAGAGCATTGCTATGCAATGTGCAGTAAAATGAACCATTTACCTACACTACAAATGTTGCATTTTGTTTGTTTGTATTGGTATAAGATTAATTTATCATATTAAATTAATCTGGGAAGAGAATAAAATTAATTCTGACTGCTAATGATTCTCTTTGGGAATGATATAACACTGTAAAGCTTGGATGCATTCCAGAGAAAATTTAATAGTTAAAAATATAATTACTTGTGAAACTATGAAAGTTGTTTGGTGTAGAAGAGGGATTTGCAACTTTTTTAACTCTTGTGTGAGCACACAAGTAACTATGAATCAAAGACCAGGGGGGCTTTAATATTAATCATGCTTTAATAATCTGATAATAATGCTGGTATTTTGGCAGTTTAAGAAATGTTCCTATGGACCCTCTGCAGCTGCTCTATAGATATTTTATTGATGAAGTTTCAGGAAGATTTGACACACTTGATTTTAGATATGCGAGATTAGTTTTATCTATGCCAATGTCCCCACAAGTCCTACAGGGAAAGTGGATGCCAGTTGTCTTGCATGGATTAGACCTAACAAAACACTAGTACCTGATGGATTAATAACAATAATACTTCATTGATTCCAGTGGGTAAAATCTCTTTTCACCTACTCCATCTAAGACATACATAGGTGAGAGCAGCCTTGGCAGCAAAGGGCAACCATCTGCAGTGTTGCCTATGCAGCCAGAGGTTAAGGACTTTTGCTCAAGGGCCACAGACATTGGACTATTCGGTCACAGCTGGGTTCAAACTAGCTACCTTTTGATCACGGCACAGAGGCTTAGTCCTCTGAGCCACATGCGTACGTGGCCATATCTTAAAGTTGTGCTCTGCCTCTCTGAAGGGGACTTTAGCCTGATTATTTCACTTTTATTAAATACCCATATGGTCCCTAATGGAAGGAAAGTGTCAATTATTAGACCTTTGCCAAAAACAAGTAGGGTTTGATGTCACAGTCGCCTTATGTTGGAACCAATGGGCATGTGAGGGCTCCCACATATGTCATGAAGATTCCGGTCACCTAAGACAGACAATACTGTAAAACCCTGTAGCAGAAAAGATTTGGGGTCAGTAATCCAGGAGACACAGAGGTGTCAATATCCATTGTCTTCCCAACATCA
>JAODKE010004126.1:0-10961 GCA_026779605.1 Mormyrus hasselquistii
GTGCCCGCTCCCCTGCCCCCGCCCTAGTGCTCTGGTGACTCTGGCTCCATTGTTGCTACGTTTGTGTCCTGTGACAAAAGCCCCTTTCTGCCATTACTAGAATTTTCCTCTCACAGCACCAGGGTGCAGCAGAAGCCTGTTTGCAGGAAGCGGCCCCAGTGTAGCAGCTCCCCCACCAGAAATGAAGACGTGGAACCACAGGGAGCTGAAAGACGTGGAACCACAGGGAGCTGAAAGACGTGGAAACACAGGGAGCTGAAAGGTTCGGTCCTAAACTCCGTCCGGCGATGAAGTCAGTGTGAAGCTCTCTTTCCCCGCCTGAAGACTCATTTCACACATACGGCTATAGGAACACACACCAGTCACAAATTTCCCAAAAACATTTAACACAGGGAATGAGGTGGAAAAATTAGATAATTAAAATAATAATAATCTAAAAATAAATAAATGACACCCATTTCTGGCACATTTTAAATCTGACATCCTGCTTTAATTAATTTTTTAAATTATTTTTGTAACCATTTTTTTCTCTTAAACCCTGCTTTGTGGCCTCTATTGTGATTTTCTAGGTATAGTAACGCAACACATTTCCAAGGGAGACCCCTGAGGCTGTTTTGCCATGTTTCCTGAAGCTGTACATCGCCCTTCTGTGAACAAGCACATCACCTGTGTCAGCATCATGTAATACAAATTCCGGAATCGCTGGCAACTATCTAATGTTTGTATATTGCATTTATCAACGTCTGTGAAAAACATTAAGGTTTTTCAGGTGAGGGATATTTTCTAAAATTGTTTTCAGTAAAAATGTCAGTGTGTAAAAATGTTGAAATGTAGGTATGGGAAGGCAGAGTGGAGGAATTTATACACCTGAGGAAGTAACATGTGTAACTGCAACAGTTTGTTTGGATGCGGCTTCACACCGCAGAGGGTAACTTAACGCACACACCAAGTTCTTTTTGGCACTGTCAATCGATGGCGTCCATATTGGGGCCGGCTGTTGATGCAGGTGACGATCTGGCTTTCCCCGCGTTTTTCTTGAGGGAAGTGCAGGGGACGGACGGAAACTCCCACTTTCAGCGGTGTTTGCTTTAGGAAGAAGGGACCAAATCAACTATGCACATTTATGGCCCCCCTGGAACGAGCTGGCTCGAGTCAGCTTTTCAGAGTCACATTAAATGAGCACAATTTGCAGAATGTATAGGAAGCCCTCTATAGGTTTTATGCACAGTGGGCACGGGGTCTGCACAATACAACGAAGGGACACACAGCTTTGTGTGCCCAGTACCAGGTGACAGTCAATAGAGCTGAAGTGATCACATCAATGGCGATGGGGCAGATGGTCCTTAAGGCAGTCCGGGTGGCGTTAAAGCATTTATTGAGTGCTGTGATGTTCCTTCAGCATCCAGAGCAGACATGGCTGGCTTTTATTTCACTGGAATGTGTGCTGAAGACCGTCTCTTTCAGTTTGCGGAGGTGTGTGCGGGTTTCCTCATAACTGTGCTCCGATTCGACAACGATTGCAAACCTTAAGACATTTCGTCGTTTCATCATTTATCTTACAGCATTGTAAAATGTGCAAATATTTATGTTTTGTGTAATGATTTAAAAATCTAACATTTTTTACCTAAAGGATGTAGAATAATCGCTGTTGGCTGACTCTCTCCCATGGAAAAACAAACATTTACCTAGCTTATGTAACCTTACAAGTTTTATATATAATCGTAAAATTTTATTTACTCCAGTCATGTGTTAGTCTGGATATAATTGGTATGTGCCTGCCGTTGTTAACTTTGAATAGCCATTTTATGAAAGGGATGGTTTTTGAAAGACTTTTCTGTAGGCCAATAAAATAAAATTAATGAGTATGTTTTAAAAGTAAATAAAAAAAGGAAACCGTTTAGACATGTGTGAACATAACCCCCACTCACTGTAATTACATTTTAGCTTAGTTTAATTTTTAACATTAGTACCACTCATCGGATCATGGTAAATAAGGTATTAATGTACACCGCATTGTGAACGTTGCAATGTGTTTCGCAGCTGCAGGAAATGCGATCGTTCGCGCTAACAGCTAAACATCAATCAGCTTAGTGTCTTCAGTCTTAACTGGCCTTGGCAAAATTTTACGTGAACCTTTTCAAATAAGGAAAAGTTATGAACTTCACCAAAAAATTGCGAATGTTATTTTATTCAAGCACGTAGGAGTTTCATAAAACCTGCTATACTGGTCAGTCATTACTGAGCCCATATTTGGGAAGTGACACGTTTATTAATAACTGGAATATATTTCCCCGGCATAGAAAGTTGGGTTACGTCATCCGTATCAATGCCGCGTGTCAAGGGCTGCGATGAAGAGAAAACAGGAAGGACAGTTAATCTAACTTTAATTATCATTCCCCTGGTGCCAGCTTCTGATTTTTGTGCAGGTTAAAGCCTGTGTCCGTCCAGAAAACATTCACAGGTAAAGTGTAATTAACACAAGGCACCGCAACATGCTGAGCTGACGCCGTCACAAAACAAACACGGGGAGGTTTTATACGGAAAATAAAGCTGAGTTAATGTTTTGGAACAGAAGCATACAAATGACAATCGCCGTACGAGAAAAGACGGAGGGGGGATAACACGTCCCATCTAATATAATTTCCGATGGGTGTAGCTGGTTTATTTAAACTATGTGATTGACAGCGACGACGCCGTTTAACGAGTGCGGTATGTAGTGCTGTTTCTGCAGGTTACTGTTAACTGTTTAGCTCTTTAATCGGCTTGCTTTCTCCTACCGTGAATATCCTGCATCTCTCCCGCCTCGGCGTGGCTGTGTGCTGCAAGTCTGTCAGTCATTGCAATCTCACTTGCTGTTAAACATGACAGCAGTATCCATTATCTGTGTAATTATTATCATTATGCAAGAATGCATGCAAGGTCGTAATTATGTTTAGTCCTTCATATCTAAAAAATAAGAGTGATCCTGGAGAAAAACGTGATAATGGTGACTACCTGGCAAGATGATCGACGCCTTTCTTGTTCCATCCTGGTGAAGGTGTTTCTATTTACGTCGGTATTTATTTGTTGGTAATTTGTGATAGATTGTCACTTAGATAATCAGCGTGATATATATCTATGATGCAGACATCTAGTTTTAATAATTTATTATAAAAAATATTTAGAATAGGTAAAATGTTTTATGAAATATTTAAGCTTACTGTTACGTGAAAAATATTTTGATTAGCTTCGTCTTGTACGTTCTGGGTCTGAATGAGGTGTTAAGGTGCTTTTTTAACACTGTGAATGATGGAGCTGCCCCAAGCAAAAACTTACAGTACAGTTCATTATATAATGTATGTGTACATGTATGCAGGTCTATAAATGTATATGTGCTATACCTTTATATATATATATATATGTGTGGTTTATCATTTTAAATTTATAAAGAAAGCACACTGTTATTGACCTCGTCCATGTGCATCACATTGTCCACATTAAACCAAACTGTCTTTCATTCATTTATTAGAGGCACAGACTTGCATAAAGATGCTTTTGTTTTGATGTTATATTAGTATGGTGTGTGTGAAAGGTTTGCCGTGTGGCCAGTGGACCTTAACCTCGGTCCCGCTGAGCCCCCCCCCTGGCCGCCAGTGTCCCTCACACTGCGCCGGTAAACTGCGTGCCTGTGCCCATGCACTGCCATTGTGAGACAAACACGTCCGGTAGAGCTCGACCTTCTGCAGACTCAATCTGCAGTGGCGGGTAAAAATGCTCATTTATTTATCAGATGCTATTAGCCACTGTAATGTTGTGGAGGATGCAGGGTGACGCGGCTGCCGGTCACTGGAGCAACTGGAGTTAAAGGCCATGCTGAAGGGCCCAGTGGTGACCCTGGGATCTGAACCGGTAACCTTCTGATCACAGTGTCCTAACCCAATGAGCGATGCACCACCCCCCCACTCACACACACAGAGTTTAATTAACATCCATATGCGACTATTAATAAATGTGCGGTGGTTATAAACAGTGTACATGACATGGTCTTGTGGCTTTAAAGACCCCTGTGCTGCCCTCCTGCCCCCACGTCTTTGCTGTGGACTCAACGGTGGGGGTCTGCTCGCCAACCAGCATGTGCGTTTGGGAGAGCGCAGCAGGGGCGAGAGCAGGCGGGCCGGTCCGTCTGAGGACACCCGTGCGGGAAGCAAGCCTGGCCGACCATCCGTGACCTACATGCTTCCGATTGGTCGGCCTGGTCCGTGTTCCTTTGCTCCACATGGCATCGGCAGTGACCTATAAAGACGTTTTTCTTAGACGGGGCAGTCAATTCGGGGGGGTGGGTCCAGCATATAATCAGAACAGACACACGGGGAGTGTCAGTGGTTTGGAGTAGGGAATTACACAGACAGAGCTTGGCAAATAAGCACATTGAAGGTATTGACTTGCATTGTGTTCGCTAATCCGCTGGCTGTGCCCCCCGTTGTCCATCCGCACGCCTCTTCCCTTATTTACCTGGAGAGGGAAGCACCGAGATGCCTTTCCTGCCAGTGAACCTCGCCGGGGCGTCGTTCCCGCTCAGCGGCGCCCCCTAGGGGAGGCCGTCCTGCTTCTAGTGCATGGCTGATGCTGCCTGGGTATTAGCATGCGGAGAGGCTTTCCAAGCACGGTCACGGCGAGCATGAACACAGCCACAAGCGCAGACCCCAAATACGACATTATCCCAGCGATTCTCTTTCAAATTTCCATAAAGACACTCCCTGCCTCAGGTGGACAGGCGGATGATTTCATGCGCGCCGTGTCACGTCTTAAAAAGACGCACGCTGGGCTCAGAGCGTGTATTTAGACACAGTAATGGGTGCGGGAGCGCAGATCTCTGAGAAGCAAGCTCTAAAGGCAGCCGCTGGGAGTAGCCCCCGCCCCCCCCCACCACCACCACCGGTGTGGGGCACTCCTGGACGCTTTTAATCTGGCCAACGAGATTTCTTTATGTGCCCTGAATTGTGTTTCATTAATTTTCTCGAATCCACCCTTTATGAAGCATTTTTTCTGATGTGATCTTCACTGAGGACTAATTTAGATGAATAATCCGCGGTTATCATTTTACATCAGCAAATCCAGTCTTATACCAACTCAGTGGTTGAGTCAGGGTCACAGAACTGTATGCTGTACCTGTTATCAGATGGTTGGTGGTTCATATCCCAGGATCGGTAGTGATGTCATCGTTGAGCCCCTGAGCAAGGTCCTCAACTCCCATTTGCTCCAGGGACCATCTGATTCCACTTTCTCAACAATATGTACGTCATTTTGGATAAAAATATCTGTAATATAATAATTGAGTCTCATCTTGAACCTGTCAGGTTAAAGAGCTGGCGTGTGCTTCCGGGGGGGCTAGCCGGCGGTGGGAGTGGCTCCATGTGTGCGCATTTCACGGCGTCCGCCGGAGAACAAGGGCCGGGGTGCCGGGGTGTCGGCACACTGATCCCGGCACAAAACCGCGTGGGAAGTTAGCAGATGTTTGCCCAGTATGAGGCCTGGCCAGACTGGGGATCCTTCAGACACTCCAGTTAGTAAACAATATGAGTGGAGCGGGGTGATGTCAGGTCACGTGATCTAATTGGATGCAATCTGGGGCTTCGCTGCAGTGGCTTTCAGCGTTCGCACTCAGAAACAGATCTGAAAAACCTGGACTTATTTAAGAAAAAAAAAACAGATATGGGATTAACTGGTGTTTTTCCCCAGCTACTGGTTTGATAGACAGCGATTTGAAGTAGTAAAAACTCTTTTGCCTCCAGGCAATGGCGACCGCTAGAGTTAAGCTAATTGGTAGAGAGCAGCCAATCACTCAGTTGACTCTGAGAGCGGTCACACGGTCATTCACAGGACGGTCACTGCGATAATCCAAACTGAATGGACCGTGAAGTGAGCATGTTTTAGGTAATTGTTTCTGCAGAGAGATGAATGGGGGAGGAGTGTCAGATTTATCCGGAATCCGTCACTTTTCAGCAGAGCTGTATCTGCCGAAGATGAAATACATCCAGACTTGGCTGCTGAATCGACTTTCAGTGTCGGGATACTGTAGCTGTTTTGAACGAGGTTGAGCACAAGATACGGGGTGAGTTTCTCCTAATTGCACGGACGGCGATGGGCATCTAAGGGGGTCAGGACACATCTGTGGTGGCTGCCTGGCGGGGAGGACCAAAGTGTCCTAGCATATTGATACGCCCATACTTCTGGGCCACCATTATGTGTCTGAAGGTGTCACATTCCAGCAGCTTCACACCTGCTGCTCCGATGGAGTCACATGACCAGTCACATGACCAGTAGAGTACAGGACGAGCTGAACCAAAAAAAACACAGCTGCCATTGTTGGACTTTTGATATCTTAGTTCCAAATGCACTGCAAATCAAGCAGGCCAAATAACATTCTTAGATGTTTTATCTATTCTTAGATAAAATTCTAAAGTCACACATCTGCGTGAGTACTTCTGAATATGACCGTTACAGATTTATGTGTGTCTGTGTGCAGTTTGATGTATAAAACAGGATGTTTTTGTGATATATGTATACATACATGTCTGCTGGCTATCTCACCTCAGACTCTGGATTACTTGAAGTTTATATTCCAAACTCGCGGCCCCTGCGAGGCAAACCGAGAGCTCAAATCCCGCTGAAAAATCGTACAGCAGTGATGGAGATTTAGCCGGGATTGTGCATCGCCAGCGGCTGCTTTTGCTGATACATGCATAGCCGCTTAGCTGAGCACCCCTGTGACCCGCTGGTTATGACAGCGTGTCCCCACCTGGCGCTACGTGTCAGTGTGATTGGTTAGCATGCTGCACTGTTCAACCTGCAGGTGGTCAAATCTATAAAGGACTAGTCTTTGGTGTCTGGCCCTGCAGGCTTTCTGTCTGAATTAGGTCCTTGTCCTCCTGAGTCCATAACCTGAGAAGCCTGTGAGAAAGTCCCAGCCTCACTCCCAGCTCCTAAACATCACCTCCCCATCTAAGTAAAACTAGCTATTCACGGCCGGACGTCATTCATCTATGCTAGTAATGACTGTTCCTCTGTTTCAGGTTTTTGATAAATTGACTTTTCTGTTGAATAAAAAAAGTGCTAACATTTGTGTTTGTAGAGTTTTCTGTCCTGTACCTCTTATCCTATGACTGCTCTGTGTTTGTAGAGTTTTCTATCCTGTACCTCCTACCTTATGACTGCTCTGTGCTTGTAGAGTTTTCTGTCCTGTACCTCCCACCCTATGACTGCTCTGTGTTTGTAGAGTTTTCTGTCCTGTATGCTCAACCCCATGACTATTCTCTGTTTGTAGAGCATTCTGCCTTTTACTTCCTACCCTATGACCCTTCTCTGTTTATAGAGTGTTTCTTCCTTTCAATGAGATCTTTACTCCATGTAGGTAGACCTGACTGCAGAAGTTGCTGATATCTTCCAGGACAACCAGATCTGAAGTGATCGCTAAGACTAAGCATACGACACTACCTGTGACCGCTGTGGTTTCATCATAACACATAGGCTTTCAGTTATAGGTCATTAAAGTTGGTTCTATATGGTACATGCAAGTTTGGTAAACAAAGAACAGTTTGTAGATGATGTAGATGACTTCAAGTGGATTTTCTAGTTCATACATAAAATACATAAAAATATATCTGTATATGGTGGTTTAATAAAATTAAAAATATAGATTTTCAATTGTATGCTAGTCTGCTATTCTGTCCTCGTTGCCCAGGGTCCTTAGGGTTGGTGTTTGAAATTCGAATACTACTTTGAAATAACAGCATTGTACTTCCTTTGTAGTGCACTTTTAAACTAAAGGAGCAAAACAAACTTTTTTTCTTTTATATCTATATTTCCAGCGGTTTGTTTGTTTGAAATCTGAGCAAATCCACTCAGGCTAATTTGGCAAAAAGCCAATAAAACATAAATATAAACCATTCAGAGAAAGGAAAACGATCACCGGGCAACACATTCCCATGAAAAAAACATTATTAAGAACCATTCGTGTTTCAGGATCTTTCGTTACACATTATTGTTAGATACTGTTCAGTACTAAAACAGACACAACAACTTGATATGCTTTTTAATACTCCCATGCAATATTTCTGCCCAAATTATTACCATTATAAGGAAAGAGGGCATAAACATGTTACTCAGTTTGGTGTAAGTAATTGATCATAAATACACCTCTATGTTTCTCTGGTGTTCGAGCTGCGGTGTGTGAAGCCCTCAGTCGTGTTTCACCTGAAATACTGGGGCTGATTGTTAATTATCTCCTGTTAGGTTTCCTCTGCAAATGATGGAGAATTAATCAAATATTACCTTCGAAAATGGCAACCCCCATTAAAACTAATATGATTTTAAATGACAAGATGTGGTTGGAGCCTTCGTCGGAAATAGACCAAAAGCCCAGAAGCTATTCTCCACGAAATTCCTTCTCAAATGCACTTATTAGTCATTATTATCATATGTGTACAGGCATGTTAGGGGGGGGAGGAGGGGTTGGGGGGGGGGGGCAATGATTGACTTTGCAGTTTCAAAAATAGTTCAGAAATAAGTGCTTTAATGATTTAAAGGAGGCAATTTGACTTAAGCCTCAAATGAACTATTGGTTCTGGTCCAAGTATTCTCCACACTCCACCTGCGGTCCACCTGCAGTCCACAACCTGTGTTTTTGCGACCTCTTAGGCTGCACGGCTGCATTTCCGGAACAGCCTGCGGTGCGTTTCCCAAAAGCATAGTTGCTAACTACGGAGGTAATGATACTACGGACTTGCGTAGTACGATGCGTCGTTAATGCTAACTTCCGTCGTTGTTTGGGAAACGCACCCCCGGCTGGCCCAACCCAACACTCTCCATCTGCACGCGGCGCCACAGAAAACAGAGCATCTCAGAGCGTCGTAACGAGCGCACAAATCAAAGCGGGCTGATTTCATTAAGAGTGTCGACCCGGCTTGCCTTGCGTCTCGCTTAGGTGTGAAATCCGGCTCTGTACGTTTGTTGTTTGGCATCTTTTTTTTTCTGAATAAAAAAACACCAATGTGTATATTTAGCAGCATTTTAATTTAAACTGATTGAACTGTGGCCTAGTCTTTTGCTGACCTGAAAGCTAACAATCAATTCTTTTCCTTATCTTTCTCAATTTTTTATTACCTGGGGCAAAGTCTTATGTAAAACACATTTATTTTTAATGGATTTTTTAATGAATTTTTTAGGTAGACTATTAATAATGCCATTAATTATAGGCAGGCAGCATTAGAGTACGACCTGGGCCGCTAATCCTGCCCCTCAGCTATTGGCTCGCAGCTAATCCAGGCCGGTGCTTCACCCAGAGAAGGCCTGAGCCCGAGCCTGGGGCGGGCCGGCCGGCCTGGCGGACGGGGAGGCTGAACCGGCGGATAAGAGACGCCGAGAATTTAGCATGCGGCTTTAGCCAGAGGGGCCGCGCTTTTAAAGCCAGATGATATGTTGGTGTTGTGGGGATAATCCAGGGATGCAGAGCCGGCGCTCAAAGTCGCTCCCCTGTGGAAGGCAGAACTCTGCCTGCGGCCCTGGCCTTGGTGTGAAGATCCACACAGGAGCATTGTGCTCGCATACCTGGGGGCTGTTTTGTGCGGCTGCTCGCTAGGCCCTCAATCTGCTTATAGGATCAGAATAAAGGCTCCAGCCAGACAAGGAGAGACGGCTTTAAACCCTTAATAGATTTTTCCACCACAGCTTTGGAGCGAGAAGGAGAAAGGTGTTAATTACCCCTGGTTTTTAATGGTTAATTAAATGTTTCAATTAATTATGTGTTTGTTGCCAAAAAGTACTGCTGTTAATTGGCCAAAGCTGGGGAAAAAATGGAGATGGAAAAAAAAGAGATCCTATGGTTTCCCAGTAGAGGGATTCTGAAATCCGCCTGGAAAGATGGAGGGATTCATTCATAAGGAATCTAACTGAAAAAGAATAAGATGGGAAAACACAGAGCCTGGTCCCACGGAGCATAATCGGTCACTGCGGGATGCATGCGTTGGGGGAGGTAGAGACACCTTGCGGTCCTCTTCCTTTGCAGAGAGGAGACAGTTGATACGGCGCTCGCGGCTGGATGGATACACGCACGATGTGAGACGCTTTTTACTTTCACGTGGGAGTGATTTAAACACACTGAACATGAGCACCCTGAGCACCAGAGTGAGCTCAGACAGCCGTGTGTTTGTGTTCAGTTTCGGTAAATAGCCTGGTGATGTCCGTGCGCCACAGATGTGGGATAAACCCAGTTAAACCATGATCCTGCTATGGTCTTGTTTTTAAAGTGTTATATTCGTGCTCAGCTTCAGTGTACAATTTCAGCTTCAGTCTACAAATCCGGAAAGCTGCAGGTAACACTGACACGTTCGGCCTTCTGCTGAAAAGGTCAGCCATGTTTCCAGACTGTGGGGGAGGGACTGGGGGGGAGACACGACATCAGGGCAGTAATTCTCAGTAATAAGCTGCGTATCACACAGCTGGCAGACAGACAGGAGAGTCTCTCTAAACTCACCACCGCAGGACCACGAGCGGCCCCATAAGCAGCCGCAGTGGCTGATGGGAATTTATTCCTGAGAAGCGGCCTGGTGTCCTGGGGGGGGGGGACGCAGATCTGAAATCCACTTGAGCCAAGATACGGAAGGCAGACACCATACAGTCGGCACAGCACCCCCTATGTGTGCAGGTGAATTGACGTCACAGGTGAGCCCACCCTTCACTTTCTTGATTGTCTGTCAGCAGAATCGTGATCCGACAAATTAATACAGGACAGGAAGTCTTGTACATGTCTGTGCCGTGGTAGGAGGCATCACCACGGCGACACAGAGCGCTGACGAAGCTTCCAGACCCGACTTCAGTCTGAATATGTTAATGAACCTAGTGGGTCCCCCCCGCTAACCACAGGCCCGCTCCCCCACCCCCCCCACGCCATCTCGCACCTGCTCAACGTGGACAACTTGACAATC
>JAODKE010004127.1:0-10914 GCA_026779605.1 Mormyrus hasselquistii
AGAGACACTGACAGACACACAGACACAGACAGACATAGACACACACAAAGACACACAGAGACACAGACAGACACACAAAGACACAGACAGAGACACTGACAGACAGACAGACAGACAGAGAGACAGACACTCAGATACCTACAGACAGACACACACATATCCACAGACACACATAGACACTGCGGGGCAGAGTGGCCATCAGGAGCCCCAGGTGACGTCCTGGCTGCCTGGTGGCCTTTCCACTGCTGCCATGCACACTACACCCTGTCAAATTCTTGCAAATAAACCTAAATGCGTAGATTGAGCGCATGTATCCATCACTGAAAAACAGTGTAGGAGACAGTTTGATAGTGGAGGGAACAACTTCATAATTTAAATGTAAAGGTTTATTTTTTTGAAACTACAAATGAAGCCAAATTAAATATTGGGGGGTACACTAAGGGGGTATTTTAAGTAGGTATACATAAGTATTAAGTAGGTAGTGTCTCCATCTGATATTAGAATATATATTAGAAATTGTTTAACTGCACATAGTTGTATACTCTTACTGAATGTGTCCATTGCCAGCTATAGGATTGTGGTCTGATTTAGTATCCTGTCTTCTGAAACTACAATAAATGTTCAACCTTTTAGCTGAGTCTGTTTTTGTGTTGATACTATGGAGCACCCCCCCTTCACCGGGTTGGTTTGTCTCATGCCACTCCAGGGCTGAAAGTAATACTGCATTCCATTTACCCAAGAAGTCGGAGCTAGCAATCCTCATCCCAGGAAGAGTCTAAACTGTCTGAGAGCTAATAGGGTCAGGCCTGTTGGAGATTGGGGCTGGTGTGGTGCTGAGGTG
Source organism: Mormyrus hasselquistii (assembly GCA_026779605.1). Taxonomy (NCBI): domain Eukaryota; kingdom Metazoa; phylum Chordata; class Actinopteri; order Osteoglossiformes; family Mormyridae; genus Mormyrus; species Mormyrus hasselquistii. Next base: position 842 of record JAODKE010004127.1, read on the forward strand.
TCATTCGCCTGTCCCAGTTTGAAACCACCCATTTGAGTAGGCACATGGAATGTCTTACCTCTCCCACAAGATGACCATCTTCATCGACAGTCATGAGAACTTCGTAAACTCCACATTTTGGTGGCGGCACTCTCCGAGGTATGCAGACTGGAGAGTGGCCAGATCTGTGCTGGTGGATACTCCTACAATTTGTCTGGTTGCTCTGATAGCTGCCATACTCCGGGAGTAGCTGTCGCTGTGGTAGATCGGCTCCTCCAGATGGTGTTTGATGTCATTCCTTTCAACAAACGTATTATGAGACTCAGGAAAAGGTGCTCCTTGGGTGTCTTGTATTACTGTATGGGGGGACCGCGGTGAGTGATGTCTGGTTCATGTACACCTTTTATTCGCAACTTCACCCGGTGAGTGATGGGTGCCCACGAGGTGACACTTCTCTGGACATGGGTGACTTCAATATGACCACTGACACTGACAGAGCTGGCTATGAGGATTGTGTCAGTTCCAATAGGCGTGGAGACCGGAATGAGAGCGGTTCCATATTCCTTGAGTTTGCGAAAGGTCAGGGGCTATGGGTAGCTGGATCCTGGTTCCAACGCCCTCAGCCTCATAGTTGAACTTGGTACACCAGGGGATTGATCACATACTTGTGGACAGATGCTGGAGGCTCCTGTAGAACTTTAGGGTCTATAGAAGTGCCCAGTTTGTGAATTGTGACGACAAACTTGTTTTTGATGCTCTAAAGATTCAGCTTAGGTCCAGTAGGCTACCACCTAATAGGAGAATGAGACTGAACTTTTTTGAACAGATTTCAAGATCAGTCTGTTGTTGATGAGCTTGCACACAATTTATGTGAGGAACTTGCAGACATGGGTGCGACTGGTGAATCTAATGTGATGTGGGAGACCTTCGGTGACAAGACCTTGAAGGTTGCTAAGGATTGGGTTGATGTTGCTGGTGTTCCCAGAAGGAGGTGTTTCATGTTGCAGGGCATCATAGATATTATTGAGTGGAGTTACAGGGCACGACTTGCTGGCAACTCCAGTCTGTACTGGGAACTGTGGAGGAAGGCTGTGAGGGCTCTGAGGGAAGAATTTAGAGTAATCTGTGAGCAGGTGACACACCTAGTCATCCACGTCCTGCTTATAGAGGAATCAAAGCATTATGCACACCTAAATCAGTTCTTCAGAGACATGCAGTGGGTAATAGAAGAATCCTTACAGATGACACTGTCAGCTGTTCTTTAAAGGTGATCCTCCGACTAGGATGTTGGACATCCACGGCTGATCCTCCAATCAAATGCGAACCACTCAATCTCACTGAGATTAAACAGGTGGTGAATCAGATGGGGGCACGGAAGGTCGCTCGGATCTCTGGTATCCAGGTTGAACTTCTCCAGGCTAGTGGCAAGGATGTCCTCCTGCCATTGTGGGCAATCTTTGCTTCTTTTTGGGAATCAGGCATCATCCCAACTGGGTGGAAAATTGGGCTTATAGTCCCTATCTGGAAAATGAAAGGGCGATCACCTGGATTGGGGCGGCCACAGCAGAATGACATTTCTCTCAGTGCCAGATAAGATCCTTGCTAGGGTCATCCTTAACATGATCCTTGATCACTTGCTTGTCTACCAGCAACTGGAGCAGTCTGGTTTTACATCTAAGAAGTCCACCATCAACTGAATCCTGGTACTGAGGGTTCTCATTGAACGCAAGCAAGAATATTGGCAGAGGTTCTATGCAGCCATCGTTGATTTTTATAACATGTTTGACTCAGTTGATCGAGTTTCCCCGTGGGACATACTGAGACTTCGCGGGACCGATGTAGCACCTGGCTGCAGCACATGGATGGCTATTTCCAAAGGGTGGGAGCAGATTGTGTGTCTGCCTGGGGGCTTGTCATTGAGATCCCAAGGTGTTTCATTATGCAGTGGGTGCTCACCTGGAGCTCTGTAACAGAACACTCTGCAGCCTGCCGTAGTTCTTCGTACTCTAGGTACTGACAGATACCCTGCTTCTTCAGATCAAAAAACTGATTAAGAAAGCTAGGTCTGTTGTAGGAGATGAATTTGACACCTTCAAGATTAAGGCAGATAGGAGAATGTTGTCTAGACTGCAGTCTATTATGATGGACAATGTAGATCATCCACTGTACAATGTTGTGACTGAACAGAGAAGTACTTTTAGCTGTAGATGAACCTGTATAGTGCATTTCACTTAACATCACAGAAAGTCCTTCCTCCCCACGGCCATCAGACTCCTCCTCTCGTAAATCATCGCCCAGACAATAAGCTGTCCTCCCTGCCCTTCGTGTCTTCTAAATGTGCTTTTATGTATGTATACTATATTTCATATAATATTATAATGGTTAAATATGCACACTATGTACAATACAATATTATTATCTGTAATAATATTTTACTAATGTGCAATATTAATTAGCTACAAGTGATAAGGCTTATAAAACACTATTACGTGCAATATAACCACTAACCAGGTTTGGGAGCATGCACTGTACAGCTCGTAGCTGCAGCCATCACACGGCAAAACACTTCAGGATCCCGGTTGGCAACCCCCCAGGCTGACATGTGATCCAGTCCCACCCTCTGGAAATGTTCTGGAAATATCTGCTGCAGCTAGGTGTTAGATGGGCGTGCTCTTGGCCTGTTACAGCTATTCAGGTCCTCAGCAACGAGGATCCTGTGAGCTGGATCAGTCTCAGGGAATCGTGCCACATGGATGTAGTGCCGTAACTAACACTCCATCACAATGCAGGTAATGTGCCTCATTTGGGATGCAGGTAATGTGCCTCATTTGGGATGCAGGTAATGTGCCTCATTTGGGATGCAGGTAATGTGCCTCATTTGGGACTCCCTAAGCTACTACACGTTCAACACAAAGAGGTGTGGTACCCAAGGTGTCTCTGAAGACACACAGTACCAAAGGAGTCCAGTCTTCATCTCAGCTCACTGAATAGTGTCCATGTCTCATAGCCATAAAATAAAACAGGGAGCACCAGGACTCTAAAGACTTGGACCTTCGTCCTCTTGCAAAGATATTAAGAGCACCACACACCCTTTTCCAGTGACCTCATGACCCCCATGCTCTTCCAATCCGTCTGCTGACTTTACCAGAGACATGAATGTCACTGCTGAGGTAAATGAACCTCTTGGCTCAGTAAACGTTCTCTCTGCAGACACACTGCTGATGGCTGAGCCTAAGAGGTCATTAAAGGCCTGGATCTTGGTTTTTATCCAGGACACTTGCAAGCCCAGACACTCAGATTCCTTGCGAGTCTCTCAAGAGCCCTCATCGGGGCCTTCGCTAACTCCAAGAAGATCACACAATTGTTTGCAATATCCAGATCAGTGAATCTTTCTTCACTAACAGATTCCCCATAGCCACTGGACCCCATGACTTCCAGCAAATTTGGGGGGATCTCATGAAGTCTCAGGATGTCCTACAGAGTAAGTAGCTCGATCAACTGAGTCAAACACTTCAGAAAAATCGACTAAGACTCTTAGAGACAATCTCTGCTGATATTTGCATTTGTGCTGCATATGATCCCTCAGTGCTAGGATGTGGTCGATGGCAGACTTATCATATACTATTTTATTTAAATCCATTTAAATCTATTTATATCCATTTTGCTTAGCTCTATACATATATATCCAGCCGTGGAAAAAAATGAAGATACCACAGCACAATTTTTTGTTTCACTCATTTCTCAATTTATGGGTGTGTGTCTGTGAATAATATATATTTTTTTGCAAACCGCAGCCTGGTTCTTCCCTGTTTCTCATTAATGAAGGGCTTCTTCCTTGCTTTATGGAACTTCAGTCCTGCTTCTAGGAGCCTGATATGAACTGTCCTAGCAGTGCACTTCACACCTGCACTTTATGTTTCCAATTAGAACATAAGAACATAAGAAATTTACAAACAAGAGGAGGTCATTCAGCTCATCAAGTTTATTTTGGGAGAACTTAACTAATAGGTCAGAGTTGTTAAAATCTTATCTAGCTCTGATTTAAAGGTTTTAGCTTGCGCTACGCTAGCAGGAAGACTATTCCATACTCTAACTACACACTGTGTAAAGAAGTGCTTTCTCAAATTCATTTTAATTCCTTTTTAAGGTCCCTTGATGTCATCCGGCGAATCACGAGAAACTGTCAGATAAGCTAATGGTCATGACTGGCATTAGATTGTCACTTCTGCCCTTTACATGGCTGGTTTATGGTCGGTCCTAGTGTCTCCTCAGCAGAATCACAATTAAACCAAATACAGATTTGTTTAAAAACATAGAGTGTTTTTTTTACGTGGCTGTGTATATAAAGATGTGTGTCTGTATGTGTGTGTGTGTACCCTGCCTTTTGTACCTATAAAGATGTGTGTCTGTATGTGTGTGTGTGTACCCTGCCTTTTGTACCTTTTTTTGTCTTCTGAGCAGTTGTGACATAACCAATTTCATTCGAGATTAATGACATGATTCTGATTCTCATCCTGGTGCATTTTGCACCAGCTAACGTTTATTTAACGATACAGAAGGACAAGCAGAAAGGTTTTTCTGCGTGGACGGTAGAATGCAATTCTAGTACTGTAATACTTCTTATATGACCATCAAACCATAGATCTCAATCAACTAGAACGGCAAGATCTCTGAACACTGTGTTAAGCTGAATTGGAAGGCCACCAAGTTTCAGTTGTCAAACTTCATTTCAACCTCTAACTATCCAACCTCGCATGTCTAATACAGTCTTCTAACCTAGAGAGCAGGAATGTAGCATCTGGTTTTACAGGCATATATACCTGTATATCATCAGTATAACAATGGAAATGAACACGATAATTTCTAATGTTACTAAGAGGTAGCATATATAAAGTAAAGAGTAACGGGCCCAGCACAGATCCCTTTGAGACACCATATTTAACTTTAGTGGGCTTTAATGGTTTGAATTCACATGAACAAATGGATAACAATCCGTTAAATCTGAGCAAAGAGCTGTCCCCTTAATGCCAACCACAGATTCTAGCCAGTCCAAGAGAATATTATGGTCCACAGTATCGAATGCTGCAGTTAGATTATATGAAACTCTTAAGGTATACAGCCACTCTCTTAAGCCCTCAGTGAAGCCACTTGGGTACCAATCGGATCGTACCATTTACCCAGCACTAGGAAGGAGCTCTTTATTGGTCTGTAGCTCTGTCAATCAAAACCTGGAATATAAAGGAAATAACCAGAGGCAGAAGTAGGATTTCTCACTTAGCTGAGCTGAGCTAAATGTAAGTGAATGAAGATAAGGTCCATTTAAACTAGGGTACCTGATATCTGACAATGCAACTAAACTAGAAGTCTAACTGTAATACAGGGTTCTGTTCCCTCTTTCGTTCAGGAAACCCCAGTTTAAATGGACTTTATTGTCGTTCAATTACTCAGACTACATTAATTACGACAAGTCATCGACCTCTTGTGTTTTCACATCGTAAGTCAGCAGTTTGCCAGATAGACCGATGCAGGCATGCTCACAACAGACCAGAACAAATATGTGTGATTTTAGGATTTACAGATGTGTTTGTGCAGCCAGAGTTCTTATGAAAACTAAAAGTTATGATCATATTAGATCTGTTCTTTGCTATATATATTTTACCTGTGAAAAAATGTTAATGGATTTACAGTTAGCGGAACTAAAATTGCTGGAAGATAATTGGTTCACTAATGGTTTTCACTATTACCAGAAAGGCTAATCTACTAATGAAAAAGTTAGCTCTGCGAATTAGCGGTTAGCAGATTAGCAGAACCCTGCTCACCACTGTACGTGTAAAATGGTGGTGAAATTTTACAGATCTGGACCCAAAGCAGTGTTCTGTGCATCCAACAAAATATCAGTAACTTATTGAAGGGCAAAATAAATTTGTGTCGTTTTTAAATTGTGTTACAGTTCATTTCCATGTGTTCTAACATTAAATTCTTTTTTTCAGAGCATATGCACTTACTACCCGGTTAAATAGCTTTAAACACTTTGTCTTTTGCATGCCACTGTAGGTGTTTGTGTTTATCCAGTCAGCTCCTCTATGCTTCTAGTTCTTCACAACCACTGTGCTTAAGACCTCCTCTACACTCAGGGATAGCGGGGAGGAGGGGGCTGGGTTGGGGGTGTCTCTACGCTGTGCTGAGGGTGACGAGGAACGCACACACCAACGCACGGCTTTTTTTGGGGAGTTCCCTGTCCATCTCGTGAGAGTTTAATCAGATGCTGATGACTCCTGTCCAACAGGAAAATGCCCACGCAAGGCAAACAGTGCATTTGACAGCCCTTATTTGGTCTGGAGAGGAAATATGCGGTACAGTCACTCTCGGAATGACAAGTTATACCCACGCTGATATTGCTTTGCTAGGTAACAGGGCCGTAAGAGTGACAAAATCAAGCGGGTCACGCGTACGATTGGTTGAAATGAGGTGAGAAACCGGTGATCGGTGTTCATATGTGTGGATTATCTAGAGGACAACATAAATCATTATGAGTGGCATCGCATATCACTACATGCGGGTGAATTCCTGATGACTTGCAACTTGAAAATCCAACCTCCTACTTGAAAATGAGCAATGGTACAGAGTGGATTTGTGAAAGCGTCATAACTGAACATATCCGAGGCTGGATCCCCCAACACAAACTAGGCATGCAGTCACTGCATAACCCCCCCCCCCCGCCACCCCACTCACCGAGGCAACACTAGACACCTGTATGCTAATGGGGGGCCTAATACCCCCATGAGGGATATGTTTCCTCAAGCATGTCACAATGAGGGGAGGGAGGTGCAATGGGAGCAGGACTGAACGTCGGAGGGAAGCAGTTAAATATCTTTTCATAAAATACCTTTTCACTACCTCTTTGAATGAAGGGCACAGGGAGGAAGGTCCCCCCCCCCCCTTCCCGCACAGCAGACCATATGCTAAACCAGCCTATGTAGAGTGATTGAGTTCTGCTCAGTAATCCATTCGCAGCAATGGTGAAGCAACACGATGTTATTAGCTTGGCTGGAAGAACCACTCAATTATTGTGCCCTGCTCGGAATTAACTACCGTCGTGGCCATCACCACGGTAACCAACAGCATGCACCAGTAAATCTGAGTCATGTAAGATGGGCTGACCTCGCAAATATCCTCAGCGTCTATTGTGTTATAATGCTGCCATCAGTGGGAATTGCGCCGTTCCTGCCTCTTTATGTACTGTAGTGTGTGAAAGCAGAGCAAAGGCCAGCTGGATTTTGGAGGTGAAGGGCTATTTCCAGAACCTTCTTTGGCATAAGCAGCCTTTCACTCACATACACACTCGGTTTTGTTTTGCGCTTCATTAATGTCACTTGTCCTGTTCCTGCGCTGCCTGTCACATCTCTCTCCCATTCCACCTTCACCTCCTCACATCCTTCATTGTGATGTGATAGAGGCTCGCCTCTCACTCTCCTGTCTTCTTCCACTGATGTGGAAAACCCCCATAATGCCTTTCTTGTTCCTTTTCTTTTCCTATGCCATCCATCTCTGGCTCGTGTCACTTTTTCCTTCCCCCAGCCTTATTCCTCCTTTTTACCACTCGTTCTTAATCTATCTTCTCTTGCTTCTCATGCATTTATTTATCTTACTTTCCTTCTTCATCTCCTGCATCTATCTCTCTAATGGTTCCCTTTCTTTTTCACCATTTACTTACTCTGTTCTTTGATTTTTATATTATTTCCCAGTCCTTGTCCTCTCCACCATCTGCATGTTTGTAAAAGACAGAACCTGCTGTAATTAAAAGCTTTGAGTGGAGCCTCTTGAGTAAAGAGCAATCCAGAAACTCACTGGAGAACTGGGCCATTTTGGAACCCTCGAATATAGAGACATGTAAGGCACTTTGTGGAACACAGAGCCATGGACGAACATTCCGGAACACGGGAGCTCTTACAAACACATTGGAGCACAGAATCTCTGAAGACCCAGAGACGTACAGGGCCTCTTAGAAAAATTTTGAGCAAAACATAATGCAGGAAATCCATGTAGCATACTTCATTTGAGGATCTCAGCAACACAAAGCCTCTGAGGAACCCAGGAACACAGATCATCTGAGGAACCCAGGAGCACAGAACCCCTGAGGAACCCTGGGACCATAGAGCATCCGAGGAACACATACTGTAGGATTTTTATTTTAGGGCCAGTTGGCATAATTATCTGCTGATGTGGCAGTGCTGGTTGAAAATAGCCAGCATGCAGAAATGAGATAAAACAAGAAAATACTGTAGAAAGACCTTAATTAAAATGTTTATTTCAATCCTTAAATAAAGCTGAAACGTCTTGGAAATACAAATTGCAACTAAATAAATAAAACTAACTATACCATAATTTACCATTTTAATACTGACCACAAGGTATAGCTGAAAGTCCTTATGTATGTATTTCATTGTATTATCCAGAATGCAAGACCTGGGTTTAATTAATACAGGAATAAAACCATTGTGAGGATGGGGACAGAACAGCTTGAGTTATTATAACAAACATCCATTGGCACAGCCAAAGCTGTTATGGCCAAGGGAGAGATGAGAGGCTAGGGCTGTCCGAGTAGCTGCTGTCCGCGTAGCTGCTGTCCGAGTAACGGCTGTCCAATTAGCTGCTCTCCGCGTAGCTGCTGTCTCAGGGAATCGGGGCAGGGGCGCCGTAAAGGGGGCGAAGTTAGGACGATTACAAAGAGTCTAATTCAATGGATAAAATTTTATCAAAATATCGATATCTATATTACCTATCCAGAAATAGGACAGAACTAGGTGTAGAATCTGAACAATTCATTACTATATGTTTGACTTTTTTTTTAATTGTGCCCATATTTTGGAAATAGCTCAGTCAAAACAAAAATGCTTTTTAATTAAAGTCTCAACTATACCGAAAAACAAAAAACTTAGAGAGAGATTGAGACCCAGGCTTTCAGGGAAACTCTGTGTTTGTGATTCCAGAGCCCCTCCTTGTAAATTGTACATTCATGCATTGACCAACATGATATACAGCTCTGGAAAAAACTGAGACCACTCTATATTTTTTAACATTTGCATTTCTAAATCGTGGTTTATCCTGGTTCCGCTGGAAGAGGCTACACTGCGAGACAGGCTGCTTCCAGGCTCAAAGTTTCTACGACAGCAGTAAAGAAGAACAAGGTGAAGCAGGAGACACTGTTAATGACCAGAAACCAGCCAGGCAGAGGGCAGAAGCCACTTCCTAATGCGAGTGATGACTATCAACTTATCCGGCCGTGCCTCATAAATCGGAGGACGGCCTCAAGTGCCCTTCAGAATTAACGGGAAACACTAAGTGGTGCCAAATGCACTATTAGTACAATTCATAAGAGGCTCCTAGAAGCAGGACTGAAGACCCAAACAGCAAGAAGAAGACTTTCATGAATGAGAAGCAGGGAAAAACCAGGCTGGAGTTAGCAAAAAATGTATTTTTTACACAATGCATGCTCATAAATTCCTAAATGAGTGAAACTGATTTGGTCACGTAATTTTTTTCCAGAGCTCTCTCTGTGTGTGTGTGTGTGTGTGTGTGTGTGTGTGTGTGTGTGTGTGTGTGTGTGTGCGGATTAGGTTTATATCATTGTGGGGATAAAATGTCTTCTACAACGTGATAAAAACCCGTTACTTTGATGTTATTGGGACAATTGTTCAGGTCCTCATAAAAATCTGTGAGTTTGAATCTGTTACTGGGGAAAATATAAAGAATAAAAAATGTACAATAAGCTGGTTACATAAGTGTGCACACCATTAATCTAATGCTTTGTTGAAGCACCTTTTGATTTAATTACAGCGTTCAGTCTTTTGGGGGACACCAGCCATCAATTAAAGTGACTCTGATTAACCCCAAATAAAGTTCAGCTGTCCTAGCGGGATTTTCCTGACATTTACTCAGTTACATCCTACAGCAAAAGCCATGGTTCACAGAAAGCGTACAAAGATTCAAAGGGAATGTCATTGAAAGGTATCAGTCACAGCAGAAGGGTAAACAGTGACAACGTCCCTCCAAAATTGATGAAAAGACAAGATGAACACTGGTGTAGATATATA
>JAODKE010004128.1:0-10911 GCA_026779605.1 Mormyrus hasselquistii
CTCATTTCCCACGTGTATTTCCCTGATTGTACTCGCCTGTTGCCTGTTAGTTTCTACGTATCCTGTGTATTTAGTCCACGTCTTTCCCATGTATGTCAGATTAGTCATTGATGTTCATCGCCGTTTGCCTGTCAGCCCCAATAAACCCCTTTTTTTCCCCGTATCCACGGCTTGCCTACCTTTTTCCCCGTTCGCCTGCTACCTGGGTGACGACAATACCAACTTAAAAGGGGTGATGTTATTTGTTACTTTAACTTTTTAAATTAAGCCAACAAACCTTCAAAACAACTTTTACATGGCTACTAAAATACTCACGTTAACCAAACTTTTACAGGTATCAAATGCAACATTTTTTATTATTATTATTTTTTATTATTTTTTATTATTTTATTTTGATTTTGTAAATCCACTGTTCAAATGGATAAAGTTACATAACAGTAATCCACTCACACATTGCTGGGTACAAAGCAAATATGAAATAAATCAAGCAACTGGTCTTTACCATACTGTAAAAAATGTTCAGCCAACTCAACAATTCAAGGCAACTTGCTGCAACACATTTTTGAGTTAAGTCAACTCAGTTACAAAAGTTCAAGAAACCTATAGACAGAGGTTCAGCTAACTTTGATTTAAGAGTTAAAGCTTACAAGTAATACAAGTTAGATTAACTTAAGTACAAAGTTTCAATAAACTTGTATTGTTAAATTGTCAACACTATTTTTCAAGTTCGATTAACATAGGTAGAGGTGGAGTCAGATTAAATTTAAATAAACCTGCCTTGTTTAGGTGACATTTTAAGAGTTAATGTTTTCATTAATGTTTTTAAATAGCAAGATTCAACTGTAATATTTCAAGTTGCCTTGTTTAGAGGACTAAAAAACTTATACTACCATTAGAACCCACTGAAAAAAAGTGTCACAAGGGTGTAGCTGGTTTAACCTAAAATTTTCATGTAGGATTGATGTATTATTTTCTGTAATGTGTTCAACTTCAGTTTTTTAGCTCCCCCATTTTAATATGTGCAGAAGTCTAGTGTGAGGATCAGAAGAGCCATCCCAGATTTATCCACCGTCATGAGAAAGACTCACAGGACCTTACAGCTTTTTCTTGTTTTATATTGCAGCTTTGCAGGCTTGGTTCTGACTGAAGTTGGAGATTGGAGAGCTGTGGTCCTGGTGGTTTTTTCCTGATATGGGGTTTTAAAACATGTTGGTGTCAAGTCAGAGGAAAATCACCAGAAGATATATGGGTGTTATGCCCACAGGGGCGGGGGAGGACAGGTGTGGGTCCTCTAACCCTGATTAGACCTCCTTAGGAAGGAGAGTCAAACACTCGGCTAACGCAAAGTATTGAGCCGATGTATCGAAGCCATACCGAGCGTTTTTCTGTCTCTCGTCTCCCCGACTTCCCGTACCCTATCTCTCTGCCCGTTGTCGAATCCTTACCCTCCGTTTATTCCTCCCTCAGTCCAGCTCCCGTTCCTAGCTCCCCTGCCCCGCTGAGTCCAGCATCCTCCATCCTCCTTCCCTCCCGTCCGTCCGTCCTGTGCCTCACCGTGGGACTGATCTTCTGGCTTTCGACCTACCCTTCCGGACAACGACCACGACCCTCGCCTGCCGATTTCAACGCCGGTTGCTTGATACCCTATCCTCAGAAGCCTCGGCTTCTCCCCGCCGCTCCGCTTTCCATAGTGGGAGCGGGGATTCCCTGCACGCACTCTTGTGCTTCGCCTGCCTCATTAAAGCTCCTGATCCCTGATCCAGATTGGTGTATATTTTGTTGTTGTAGCAGTTTTTTTTTTTTTGACTGCCTGTCCTGCTTTTGGACGAATAACATGTGCAGAAAGATGTCAGGAAAGTTGAGATACCCTTTTCTGTGCAGTTCCTGGTACCGCCCTCTTCCCTGTAGACCAATGGTGCTGGATGTATATTTGCATAGCATGACACAGTACTGTCTTTGACTTAATAGATTTTTAATTTTTTTTTAAATCCACCGTGATTGTGATGAATAGGGCAAGAGAACAAAAACGGCTCTGGCATAGTAGGCAGTTACTAGGCTAGGTGGTTTAGTCTCTATGACTTAGAGATGTCATGTTACTATAAAAAATTTGTTTCTTTAGAGGAGCATCCAGAGTATATGTACCTCTACAACTAAGGGACCTTTGCGTATGTGCAAATACTGTATTAGACCTATGCTACTTAGATAATTTAGCGTACAAAGGCAGCCCAAACGAATGAAGAATAAAATGTGGTAAAGACTAATATCACAGCCATACCATCTTCGCTTTGGTGATGGGTTTCTAAAAATTAAGCTTAATAAAAATCTGAATATTAAATGAGCAAATAGTGATTTGATTTGTTGTGGTCTAGAGACAAAAGGTACTGTTTCTGGCCACTGTATCTTGTTTATAGCTATGTATACAACGATGCAACAATGCGTTGAAATAAAGTGGACTGTTGCAGTAAACTGGCTTTTGGGTTATTTAGTTGTTTCAAATAATATTCATTAGTTGAGCAAGCACTTTTATTGGTTTTAAGTGCAAAAGTCTAATGTATTAGATTGACTGCTTTAAGTTGAACTGACTTGAAAAAATATTAACCAAACTTGAAAAAAGTTTGAAAAAATTAAAAGTAATATTTTAAGTTGATCCAATGTTTCATTTTTTAGCCTGTAGGTTCTAATGGTAATATAAGTTTTTTAGTACTCTAAACAAGGCAACTTGAAATATCACAGTTAAATCTTGCTATTTAAATAAGTTAATGAAAACATTAACTCTTAAAATGTCACCTAAACAAGGCAGGTGTATTTAAATTTAATTTGACTCCTCAAACAAAGTTGACTAAACCTCTGTACCTATGTTAATCGAACTTGCAAAATAGTGTTGACAATTTAACAATACAAGTTTATTTAAGTGTTGCCTTAACTCTTAAATCAAAGTTAGCTGAACCTCTGTCTATAGGTTTGTTGAACTTTTGTAACTGAGTTGACTTAACTCAAAAATGTGTTGCAGCAAGTTGCCTTGAATTGTTGAGTTGGCTGAACATTTTTTACAGTGTGGTAAAGATCAGTTGCTTGATTTATTTCATATTTGCTTTGTACCCAGCAATGTGTGAGTGGATTACTGCTATGTAACTTTATCCATTTGAACAGTGGATTTACAAAACTTCAGTAATAAAAAATGTTGCATTTGATACCTGTAAAAGTTTTGTTAATGTGAGTATTTTAGTAGCCATGTAAAAGTTGTTTTGAAGGGGCTAGGCTCACAGTGATTCCCCGCCCTTATTGAACCACGATAGAGAAGCCAAAGTTGGCAGAGTACCATATTATTGTAGAGTGCAGTATTTACCCATACAGAGAAATAAGCATTAAAAAATAGGAAAAAAAACCTGCCCACCCAATAATTCTAGCCTAAAACTCCTGGTTTTGGATGGTGGAGAGAAGATCAGAGAGGCTGTGATATCTTAGTGGGCGATAAACTTACTCAAATGACAGTCGTCTTTGCTCCGGATTCTCCAGTTGATATGGCGGAACACTGAATGTTGCTGAGATATGGGACTGTGATTTTAAAGTTGAGTTTTTTATCATTAATAGAGTGAGCAAAATATTTCTCATTAAGTTGAATTTAGTTTTGTGGGAAAACAGATGCGCACCTTTTTTTTCCTTTTCGTTTGAAGTTGTGGGGAATGCGATATGGGGAACAGTTATTTAATTTTGCCTTGAGTCTATGGAAAGAAATGTTAATTTAGGCAATAATGGAGCCTGTTTCTCTAACAGGTCGGGTTTTTTCCTTGGAGCATTTTTTTTTTCTATGATGTCGAGCCAACCCCACAGCAACCATGACTGAAGACCCATGCCCAGCAGACACATAATCTTCGCAGTGGACAAGTAGCCACTTTTTGTCATTCTTGGTTTTTGTTCTGTATATTGGTTTCCAGTGCTATTTTCATTTGTTTTAATTAACTGAATGTCAGACGGTTTGCATTGGTTTAAAGGAATTGATTTTTAGGTGGAAATTTAAAGTCAGTGCATTATGGGAAAAGGGTGAATTATATTGCGAAAGTGGAATAATGTGTTATTTTCGGTCTATCATGTATGTAAATGTATGGTTAATCTTTCTCTTTTATATAAAACCATTGCCCAATTTTCTGTTGCATAGGCTCTTGTGCATATTGATATTCACTACTACCTCTGAAACCAAGCTTATTACCCTGGTCCAAGGCACACAGTAGATAACAGTCTCATAATAGACTGAGTGGAGATAGGCTGTTAGTCACACATATGTGTGCATTGCGCTGCTGCACCCCGTGTGCGTTTGCACCGCTACTGTACATAACAAAACTAACAGGATCAAATGCCCAAATTGCCCTTTCTTTGCCATCACTATGTGTCATGTTGGACTTTTGTGCAATCTGTAAAATTTGATCATGACCAGTACATACCCCAAATAAAGGTCCTGCAAAGTTCGAAAAAGATCAGCCAAATGAATTTTGACTTATCACATTCATGAGAAAGTGCCTGCTGCTGAAGGCTGGTCCCCAGACCATATGTACAGACCAATCCAGGCAATAGAACTAAACAAAGCAGATGTAGATCAATCACCAAAGTTTCACACTATGACATGATGACTCAGGCAATCATATTACCTTTGTTGTCAGGCTGAATTCATTGACTCCTGCTTTAGCTTGGGCTGTTATATTGCCACGGAAGATAGAGTTGATGGAGTTAAAGAAGCTGGATTTTCCAGATTGAATATGACCAGCTAGAAGAATCCGAGCCTGAGGCACTGAATCAATAGTGGGTGCGTAATTTTGCACAGATTCCTTGAGACTGTTTCTTGTCCTAAAGGAATAGATATTTAAATTGAAAATGGAAATTAGTAAAAATTAATCAGGAATACAAATAATGCTATATCTTATGACATATTACAAGGCTGTACACATTTGAGAAACCAGGGCCAGCCAGTGTCTGGAGCAGTTAGACTTAAAACACAAAAGTCTAACAGTGAACACTCTGCCAACCATGGTAACTAGTGATCCTCCGATTACAGGCAGTGGGAAGAGTATTCAAACATATTTTCAAAATATATGCATAAAATTATAAAACTGCTACTGATAAAAAATAAAAGCTGTATATAAAATTTGATAAAAAACTGGCTTCATACCCAGTGTCCCATTTCACAGTCCTCCATGGTTCATTAAGAAGCTCTGGGTTTTTCTCCACTGTCTCTGGGGTACTTTCTCCAAATAGCTTTTTCCACCACCAACTTTCAGACATTTTTCAACACCAACTTCCAGACCTGTTCAATGACAGTACTATGTTTTCTTTTTCAGTTCAAAACAAGTCAGTCACAAACTGCTGCATTACCCATATGCATCAACCGGTTGTAACAATACACCTTATACTTCCTAAGGGTTGCTTTGGAGTATAACATTCATTAAATGGATTCGTAAAGTGCTTGATGTGCGAAAAAAATAGTTGTTGCTGACAACAAGAAATGTTCCTAGTACTCTGAAGAAAAAGAGCCGCGTTGGTCCACTTCAAGTATTGGATGTATACTTATATATGTCAGGGTTGGTGCCCATCGAAACTGTCCTATGTGTCTTGTCCCCTTTTGGCCAAGCTGCCATAGTTACTTTAGTACTGCTGGAGGTTAGGTGTAGGACTATAATGCTCTTCTCCATCTTCACTTTTCTGAGCTGATCCTGAGCCGACACTTCACTGCTTGAACCCTCACCTGGACTCCCTGGAGATCATTATCTGGAACCAACTGGGACTTTTAAACTGCAGTATATGGACTTGAACTCGATTCCAATTTATTACTGAACCAACTTTAGCTTAATGTTTAGAATTTATAGATTAGTTGTCATTGTTGACAGACCACAGCACACAATGCACAGCAACGAAATGTGTTCTCTGCATTTAACCTACAAATGTGACATAGCAGGGGGCAGCTAATTCAGCTGGGGGCGGTACCTTGTAAACTTGTAAAGGAACAGGTATAGCACAATTGTTCATCGTCTGCCATTGTAATGCTGGCCCCAGTTCAGCACACAGCTCTAAAAGGATTGCTCTTGAAAAACGGGCAAATTGATTAAAAATCAGGCGCCATTCATTTGTAAACAACCTACAATTAATGTTGTTAATTATTGAATAAAGTCAGTGTCATGATCGTGAGTTTAAAAAAGGAAACCGCAGTAGCAATGACTTGTTACTGAGTGCCGTCCGTTTACGAAACCGAGCAGAAACATGCGCACGCCATGTCTGGAGCCGCCGTGAGAATGTGCGTAGCGGTACACTAAGTCTAGTTTTTATACATCTCGACATGAGCGTGGAAACGGACATACGCAACATTTTCGTGTGTACGCACCATTTATGCATAAGGCCCCAGTACTCTTTGTTTCAGTCTTATTAGTTCCTAACAGCACACCCCCCCATAGAATAAGTGTACTGGCTTGCCAGTCACTTGTCACTGCCCAAAGCATTTCAGGGACTTTGTGGGGGTTCCGGGACAGTTAAGCCCATAGGAGGGGGACAGTGTAGCACTGAGTTACCGGATGGCAGCACAGCAGGTTGGACTGAAGCCAACCCTGTAAATCGTATGTATTGCAGAGGTGTGACCAGAATGTCATGTGTGGGTGGGCATTTGGCTTATTTGGGGGGGGAACTGCAAAATGGGTGGAAAACCATTTTTAATCAATGTATTGTATCTATATTTGTAAGGGTGGACTGATAATAACAATAATAGTTTTAATTTGATTAAAGAAGGCTGCCAACAGTTTCAAACTTTACTGCATGGGCAAGAAGTGAACTGTGTGTGCACATGGTGCTTTCCTAGTCGAGTGGAGAAGGCACTAACTGACACCCTACTCAAACAGGCCAAAGAAAAATATAAATATGGTTGATTTTAATACTTTAAGAATTTCTAGAAGTTATTATACGAATACGGATGCTGAAATCTGTCCGCACATTTACATGAGTTCCCCAGGAACCCCAAGCCCTGAGTATTTCAGCCCCGTTGGCAATGTTACTTAAAAAAATCAAGCTCCAGGTAAACTTCACTAATCCCCTGATCTTTTCAATGGCTGAAAACTCCCCTGGTAGCTGCCAGTTACAGTCAAATGCGTTTCAAAAAAACCAATGAATTAACTAATTATTAGGGTTTCTTACATTTTTAACGCTTTGAAAATGTAGTTTTTGTCACGCCCAGCTCCGTCTGATCCTCATGTGTGCCACGCCCACCTCGTTACCTCGTGTTGATTCCTGATTGTACTCACCTGTGGCTTGTTCGGTTTAACTTGTCATGTGTATTTAGTCCGTGTCTCAGTCTGTATACACCAGATCAGTCATTGTAATGTCTCATGTTCGTTTCCCTGAAACCCTAATTAAACCCCCGTTGGCCGTCATCCTGCCTGCCTGCCTGCTTTTTGGGTTGCTGCTCGCCTGCTCGTCCCGCGTAGCGTGTTGCATGACTGATCTCCCTAAAGATGCACCGCAGCAGGATGTAGACATCTGGCTCGTCCTACTGCACCGAAGTAGCGTACTGGTGAGAGCTGGCGGAGATCCGCGAGGATCCCGGCTTGTTCGTCCTCGCCGATCAAAGCTGGGACCTCCTATAGGGGGTTATTCCACATACGGAGGCGCACGCAATGGCGGAAGTGCGTGCCCTCCTGCAGCAGCTCGTAGACCGGGCAAAGGAGAAGCGGATCCAGCCGCCCGTTGTCGCAGAAGCTACCACGCCGTCACCCGCCTGTCCTGGTCGGCGAGAGAAGAGGCGCAGGGAAACAAGGAAGGAAGCCGCCCCGGTTTCTTGGGGGCTTGCTACCTCTTTCCAGCCTCTCTCTCCGAGGAGTGTCAGGAGGAATCTCTCCAGACTCAGCAACCCCCGGGGACTGTCGCAACTTCACAGCCACCATCACCTCGAGCCTCCATGTTCCGGGGTGGCCGCCTGGAATATGAGAGAATGGGCCAGTTTTGGACACTATTCCGCGGGTCCCGCGATTCCGTAACGGGACCCAGCCTTTCCAGGAACCGGCCACTCTGGATGAGATGGTTGATCTGGCCGATGCCGCCACTCGGCCCGCGGCACCACCCGTCGCCGATGCCGCAGCTCTGCCCGCGGCACCGCCTGCCGCTCTGCCTACAGCACCGTTTGCTGCTGCATCCAGGCCCGCGGATCTGCCCGAGGACGCCGCTCTGCTACACCTGAGGGGCCCATCGAGGTACCCCCTGCTGGCCACGCCGCTGAGGTGCCCGCCGAGGCACCCCCTGCTGGCCGTGTGCCCTCTGCTGGCCGCACGCCTAAGGCGCCTGTGGAGACGCCCCATCTTGCCTGTGCAGCTCGGCTCGCTCGTCCTGCCTGTCCAGCCCATCCTACCTGCTCTGCCCGCAGCTGCTCCGCCTCTATTGCCCATCTCCGCCTCCTGCTCCGCCCGAGGCTCCCAGGCCCTTGCCTCCTACTCTCCAAGGAGACTGTTTCTGCCACAGGGCCGATGGCCCCTGTCCCTGAGGAGGTCCCAGACTATCTCTCCATCGCTCCTCCTCTCTTGGTGGAGGAGGAGGAGCTCAAATGGGACCCCTCAGGGATCTTCTTACCTGGCCCCAGAGACTCGGGTAGGAGAGGTTCTCTTCCACCATCACCCCTGCATAGGCGATCCCTGGCTCACCCGATCATCCCTTGGCTATGGTTCGGTGGCTTACTGCGGATCCTGCGCCACCGGCTTGGCTGTCACGTTGCCCAACTGTGGTCCCTCTGTCGGCTGCCCATGGGCCCCCCTGCTTCTGCTGGGCGTCAGACGCCGCCTTTGCCGGCTCCGGCCACGCCATCGCCTGTCACGGCTTCCCCCACCTGCCTGCCTGCAGCGGTGTTCCCTCCTGCTCCCTCCTCGTTCCCTGTGTCTGTCTCTCCGTCTGTCTCCTTGCCCCCTTTGTGGTCCCCTCCTGCCCCTGCCTCCCTGTCGCCTGCGGCCCCTCCGGCTACCTTCCCTTGCTCGCATGGGTTCTCTCGGGCTCCTCTTTGTCCCCCATCCGTTCCTGTCTGGTCTCCCTTATTCACTCCTAGTCCCGTCGTCCCTCCTGTTCCTCCTCCTTCTCCTGTGGCTCCTTTGTTCACTCCTGGCCCTTTAGTTCCTCCTGCCTGTGTTCCCGCTGTGTCTCCCTTTTAGGTGTGTCTGTCTGCATTCCCCTTCCTTTGTGAGGTCCTGTCATTCTTCTTGTCCCTGTTCTTGTTCTGTGTCTCTGTCCTGTTTCCGGTGTCCCGTTGATGTTTTGATTTTGTTTTCCAGGTTTGGTTCCCCAGTCTCGTCTCATCCGTCTTGCCTGGTGTGCGTGCCTTTGTGGGGGGTTCTGTCACGCCCAGCTCTGTCCGATCCTCATGTGTGCCACACCCACCTCATTACCTTGTGTTGATTCCTGATTGTATTCACTTGTGGCTCGTTCAGTTTAGCTTGTCATGTGTATTTAGTCCGTATTCCCCAGATCAGTCATCGTAATGTCTCGTGTTCATTTCCCTGAAACCCTAATTAAACCCTCGTTGCTCGTCATCCTGCCTGCCTGCCTGCCTGCTTTTTGGGTTGCTACTCGCTTGCTCGTCCCGTGCAGTGTGACAGTTTTGTGACAGTACTTTTGGGATTTACCAGTTGTATAATTACTATAATAAATTCTTATATTAGTACAGATTTTGAAATCCTTCTGCACATTCTACACTGAAAGATATTATAACAACAATGATTCAACTTAAAAAAATTGAAGCAGCCTGTCACACCTAATATTTTAGTAACTGTACTGTAATGTATTGTACTTTACTGTAATGTAAATAAACCATTTACTGTAAACTTTAAATTTTTAAGTTCATGTAAACTAATTTCTGAAGGTTTAACAAACCAAATATTTAAAGTTGTTCTAAATCAAAATAAATGAGTTGGCTATATTACTTAATGTAGATATTCTGCTAAATCTAACCTGAAAATATAAACTTAATATGAACCACTTTTGAATGTTTTGGCAAATTAAGTTTAAGTTGCATCAAATAAAGATTTAAGGCATTCATAATTTAAATATAAAAGCGAAAAAACTTAATTACACAGAAAATGTGTTAACATTGGTTAACACATTTATATTTAGTTTTTTTAATATTTAAATTATGAATGCCATAAATCTTTATTTGATACAACTTAAAAAACTTAATTTGCTCAAACATTCAAAAGTGGTTCACTTGTGCACTCCACGGGTGCAGCCATCATTATTTATGACTTCACCGACACGTTGAACCTCCCCTCCGGCTGGTGACATGCCCCCCCGGGCAAGGCACGAAATGGTGGCTAACTTTAGTGCACAAACACGCTCCCTCTTAACCACTGAAGAGAAGTGTTCCACAGCAGTGTAGGCACACCCACGGTCGTCCTCCTCGACTTTAATATGAACTGCAGGATCCATCTACTTACAGCAGCGAAACCCGGTTTGCTTGCAATGGCAGTTTTACTTCTGCAACCACTATAATGTTCCCATTATGGGAATGAGGAAGTGACCAAAAAGAAACTATATTTGGCTGTTCTGGGCCACAGCCAAGCCATACACACATTTTATATTAACAAAAAAACAGTCGTAGAACAGTCCTGTACTGCACCCCTTTTTTTCTTACCTATTCTAGATCATTCTTTTATCTTCATGCCAGCCTCTCTGCTCTCCCACCTCCTTTCACTCCTCCCACACTCTCTCCCACAGAAAACATCTGTTCCTATACATGCTACACTATTAATATATATGTGGGTATATTTCTAAGTATCGGCACGAGTTGACACAGTTTAAGAACAATGGAAACTTAATTCCATACAAAAATACCTCAATATCGTTACGCTGGACTTTTCACAGGACCATAAATTGAACCAGATATGGATTTTACTACATTTTGTACAC
>JAODKE010004129.1:0-10908 GCA_026779605.1 Mormyrus hasselquistii
AAAGAGCTGTGTGCTGTCGCATTCCTGGGGGGTCATCATTAGATCGAAGTTAAGGAAAATGCAGAATCACTTTAAGTTTGAATGGAATCCTATCAGGAAATGAGATAGCAGAAGCTGTAGACCTTTCGGGTCATGTGACACCACGGGCAGGTGAAGGAATGCACTCTCGCTCACTGCCGCTTGCTTGCTCTCTCCTGTCCCCTCTCACCCCCCACCCCCTGCAGGATTCCAAGGTGGGCTTCGGTTTGGCGATATCCGGCGGGCGGGATAAGCCAAACCCAGACACGGGGGACACGGCGGTGGTGATCTCGGACGTGGTGCGCAATGGACCGGCTGCTGGGAGACTGCAGTGAGTCACGTCTTTCTGCGTTTGCGGGGCTGGTTTGCACGTACTCTCACAATCGCTATCTGTGTACCTTCACTGTGTACAGGGAGAAGTCATTTTTTTGTACAACCCTGACTCCTTATCTAGAACCAACAACACAACTGAAACTGAGTGGGCCGTTCCTTACCCCGAGCGTTAATTGTAATGTTAATCACGTGTGTGTTTCCACATAAATGCCTTTCCCGCCCCATCCGAGAGGGGCTGTAACCCTACACCCACTGACTGGTGCCTTCTGCCCCCCCCTCACCCCACAGCACGAGGGACCAGATCGTCATGGTCAACGGCGTTTCCATGGAGAACGTCTCCTCCAACTTCACTATTCAGCACCTAAAGGGCTGCGGAAAAACTGCCAACATCGTAAGTGTTGCGGTGTCCACCCTCCAGTGGGGCTGCAGGCCTGCTGCTGGTGCCCGCACCTGCCTTATTTACAGATTTTTATTAACTGTCTGTGTAAATTGTACATCCCATTGCCACATATTTGTTGTGAAACCATTACATCAGAAAGGCGCCGGTAAAATAACAGATGAGTCAGAAATGAGGTAGTTATTTGTTAGCTGAGCATTTATCTCTGCTCAGCCTGTGTTTTAGGGTTGTTTACGTCTTCCATCTGAACATGCTGAGCTTTTGCTTTCTGTCCTGGTTGAGAGCTTCTGCTTCGAACGTAAGGTGAATTTCACCTCCTGGCCCTCTGATTGGTCTGAGTATTAGCTGATTAGATAAACATTTTCTTAAGAGTCCTCAGGGACCAGACCCTTCGGCACTCCATATTCTTGCTTCCTCACAGTCCCCAAAACTTCCGTACCAGGTATTTGGTATTCTTGATCTTATGGTTTGTTTCTGATTGTTTGACTCTCTGGGGGTCCCCAAGGACTGGATTGAGAAACGCTAAGTTAAATGAGCCTGAGTGGGGGATCAGAGCTGAAATTTGTATTTGCTGGCGGTATTTAAGGAGAACTTTTGGGAAGCACCACTCTAACCCCACAATTCCACTGAGGGGCGGGTTCCACCACATTCCAGCCGCGTTGAGGTTGTCATGGCTGATAAAATCACGAGCATTGATTAGAGTCTATCAGCAACATCCTAGAAGTGGCTCTCCGGACACCAGTAATTTTGCCGGATGCGGCTTCTGAGACGCTTCTGACAGTAGTTCACTCTGCCAATCAGTTAACACTTTTCCTCATGAATATTCATGAGTGTCCCAGCCACCCTGCAAAGCGCTCTGCTTGGGGCTGAGGATGTGCACGCGAAGGAGCAAAACCATGTCGCAGCTGGAAAGTGGTGTAGTTCTGGGGAAAGGGACCATGAAATTTAAACGCGGACCCATTTTGTCCCACTTTAGACCGTGAAAAGGCCCCGGAAAATCCAGGTTCCATTGACCACCAGGCCGAACCGTTCCGTCTCCCATTCCAACTTGCTGGATGGCCCGTCTGCAAACAGGGGGCAGCAGCGAGGCTCTGACTCTGGCAGCGAGTCAGGCTATGGCCTACGGGGGCGCAGGGCACGCAGCCACACCCCCGAGCCCAACGGTTACCCCCTGGCCCTGATGTCGGGCTTCAAGAGGCTGCCGACCCAGGAGGGGTCCGACAAGCCCATAAAGGCCACACTGCTGAAAAAGAAGCCCAGTGATGGTGAGTGGGGGGGGGTTGACTAGGGCCATGAAGGATGTGTGACAATTCCGATGCCGATTTCTTTGATGCTGAATGATCTCACTGTCTCTCGCAGAGTACGGCCTAAAGTTGGGGAGCCAGATTTTCATCAAGCACATGACCAACACGGGCTTGGCGGCTAAGGAGGGAACGCTGCAGGAAGGAGACCTCGTCCTCAAGGCAAGAGCCCCACTGCCCATCTTCCAGCTGCTGATTCAGTGCAGGAATACATCCTGATGGTCTAGATGGAAAGCCAGTCCATCTTGGGGTGCACACACAGTCATGGACCATTGAGGGACTCTAGTTCGTCTAACTGCATGCCTGTGGAGAGTGTGAGGAACCAAGAGTACCTAGGGGAACCCTACAGAATGTAGAACATGCAAATTCCACACGCAAAGAGCAGTGGTAGGGAATGGGATCATTACCCATTGAGTATTGACACAGTCGTCTGCCAGTTCCCAGGGACAGCTTATCTGGTTTGGGTTACAGGAAGCAGGCGGGAGCAGGGTAGGATGCAACCCAGGTAAGGTGACAGTTCATTATGGGATATTAGCACAGTCGCACACAAAGGAAGGTTTTCCGTCTGAGGATGGTAAACGTGTCACGATCCTGGGGAGAGAACTCCATGCACACTTTGCTGAGGCTGTATTGTGATTTGGATCTTTAGTTTTGAAGAGGGAGCGATACCTAGAGCTGATGCAGGGATGGTCCTCAAAGTATCGTCATGACCCTTGAACTCTCTGTCCTCTGCAGATCAACGGGATGACCACAGAGAACCTCTCACTGCTGGAAACAAAACATTTAGTGGAGAAATCCAAAGGCAAGCTCACCATGCTGGTGCTGAGAGACCAGAGGCAGTTCTTGGTCAACATCCCTGAGGTGGACGACAGTCCCACCAACAGCGACGATGACGACAGGCGTGATGACAGCAGCTCGGAGTTGGAGGGTGAGAGCAGCTGCCCAGAGAGTGGCCACGTGACTGACCTGCTCAGGGTCGCTCGAGGGATGGCGTGATGCTTCAGTGACTGCTGCCCTTAGGGTTCCCACTTATGGCGTGTGGATGTTCTTTTCTTAACAGATATTTCGGATCTGGACATCCCCTCGACCAGGGGCCGGGTGTCGCGCTCGGAGGCCCGAGAGCGACGTATGCGCAGGTAGACCCTTGTGAACAAATCTGGCTGTTGCATGGTCAGCCAGACGCCCCCAGGCCCTGCGCCCCCAGGCCCTGCGCCCAGCTACCTCCTCTTCTCATTCTCGTAGGTCTCGTGCTGAAGCTGTCCCCAAGATCCGTGATTCCCCGCCCCTGCGGTCCACCGTAAACAGAACCCCCGCACAGGCCCTGCATACCCGAAGAGGTGAGTGCCTTAGCTGTTGAAGCAGCCGTTTGACCTCGAACTGGGGGTTCTCAAAAAATTTGAATATAGTGGCTTTTACTGAATGTTTTATAACATCTGGGGAATGCTGGGATAAGCCCCACATGCCAAAAAGGCGACTCCCTGACACTCTTCAGTAGCCTGTTTTGAGCTACTGTGGTTTACTTTCCTCACTTCCCGTCGTCCTCTTCCACTTCCTTTCTGCATCTTGTAATTGTTATCCACACAGTCCCTTCAAATCTGTAAAGCTGTAAATTCCAGATGTCCTCTTCAGTCTCTAGCTGAGCTCCCTGGAGGTGGCTGGGAATTAGTAGAGGACAGTAGATTGAAACGGTCGACTCTGTTTGGGTCCAGACACCGGGATTTGGACGGGAAGTCCACCGGGCAGCCCAATGATTTAAAGCAGAGAGGGATCATTTCGGATGGGTGTCTCTGTTTCTGCTCCAGTGCCGTCGGACTCCGAATCAGACCGGAGCACCACGCCGCCCCCCCGACGAGACCCCTCAGACCCAAAGTACAGGTGATGCGATTGTCCTGCTTGTCAGTCACATGGCAGACTCAATGCTTGTCTCTCTCTGCCATTCCATCCTTCACGCTCCATTTTCCTGCAGGACGCTGTCTGGCATCCCCGTGCCCAACCCACACGCCGCCCCTGTCTCCTACAGTATGAATCCTGCTGTCTGGGCACCTCCCCATGCCGCCTCTTCCTCCAGGCCGCGTAAAGGTATCGGATACCAGACATTGCGCCATTCTCACCATCCTTGCCTTTGTTCCCAGGCGCACGATAATCACCCCTCTAGGGACATGGGCCACACTCCAGAACGAGTTCTTCTACAGTCACATTTTACATTTTTTTTAAAATATTTTTTTCTTTTGTAGAAGTCTCAGAGTCAGACTCGGACCGAAGTGCCTCACCCCCTCCCAGACGGAGCAGCCCCAGGATGGACGATCCAAAAAGATACAGGTAGCTGGGCAGCTAGAGAAGGGGTGTGTGGCACCAGGTATGTCCCATGTGCTAACAGCCGTCCCCCATTCCTCACACAGGGTCCTCCCTGATATTTCCCACCCTGGCGTCTCTCTGCGGCCTACCCCTGTCAGCCTCTCCTCTATGAGGCCCTCACCTAAAGGTACATTTCAAAACTGAGTATAAGACTCCCTCAGTAAGAATCAGATCCAGTCATAGCTAGGATTGCAAAGGGGTGGGAAATTTTTATAAACTTTCCATTCCATGGAAAGTTAAGATGTGGAATTTTGGAAATATTCCAAGTTTAAAACTTTCCAGTGGAATAAATGGGAACATATGAGAATTATTCTCATATATTCTTCAATTTGCAGGATTTTACAACCCGGTCGTAACCCAGCCCCCCCCTCACTATAAGGTTTACACCCCTGGACTTCTCATCTTAAAACTAAAATCATGCAAAGTATGAGCAGAAGAATCTCTGGGTGTAAAAGCACGCCATAATTATACTTAGGACTAATTGAAATGAAATCTGCAGTTGCGTGACATGTGTTATTGGATTACATTGTGGCATTGCACTGGCATTGCACTGGCATTGCACTGGCATTGCACTGGCATTGCACTGGCATTGCACTGGCATTGCACTGGCATGCATAGTGAAGCCAAAGCCAGAGTGGGCCTGTGCTACACCTGACAGCTGGTCCAGGCCAGCACATCACCATCACCGCTTAATCTCGCCTCTCCCCCAGATGACTCGGAGTCCGACAGCAGCTCCGGCCCCCCCCGCAGGCAGGGCACCCCCACCAGCCCGGACTCCAGGAACCGATACAGGTACAGATGAGGGTCCACAGCCATACCCGAAACTGCCGTCCGAGGACGCAGCACTGGCGAGAGCACCAGCACCGGAAAGCCGCGTTTGCCAAACTGCCGGATTCACTCTGACGTGTTCTTCTGTTATTTTCTTATCGCATTTATTTTATCCATGTGGATCTGAAAGCCAGTTTTTTGTATTACGTTATTATACTTTTTCTGTTTTTGTTTTATAGATGCTATTGTCTTTTTGTATTGTCTTTTAAATTGATAATAGCCTGTTCTGTTCTTCTGTTTCTTTCGTTTTGTATTTTAATAAAACCTGACTAAACACACCAAACATGTTCCTCCGTATTTGGGTCGGTCTGGTGCCTCGAACGCGCCTTATTGATGAGAAGGGGCCGAGGGCATATTGATGCTCTTTTACTCTCACTGTGCCAGGCTCTCTTAAACACCAACAGGTCAACAGCATTTTTTATTTTTTTTATGAAATTCTGAAACCACCCCCATTAGGTACTGCAGATTGAACATTTTACCCGCAGATTTATATTTAACACAAAATCTTTAATATCTGCTTGGAAAAACGGTGAATCTTTTAGATTTTATAAGTTCATTTACCTTCATTGATTAGGTTGACCTTAATGATAATGCTGTCTGCTCCTCCCCACTGGGGCAGAGCTGTTTAGCAGACTAGCCTCTCTCTCCCCTCTGCCGTGCATTAGTCCGACTTTACGTGATGATGGCGTTTAGTGCGACAGGTAGTGCGGCAAGGGGATGGTTCAGTCTCCTCTAGATTGTGGGCATGATCTGGGACCGTCACTTCTCCCTCCTCCATGGAACCACACCCCTGGCCTATCGTTGACACTGCCTCATTCTTTTGCAGGGCAACTCCTGAGGGCTCTCCGCTGACCCCCCCTGCAGACCAGCCCCGGTGGATTGCTCCACCAATGAGGGACTCACCGGTGCCCAAGAGTGAGTATGCAGGATGTGCTCAAAACGTCAAGTTGAGGGGGGTTCGGACTGAATACTGCTAACTACATTTTCAGTTTAGTTCATTTTGATATGGCACGGTTGGCTCGGTGTTTGTATCCTTGCGGGGCACTTCTATATACTGAACTGAACCTTATGTTCGTGCATGTCAATCAGGGTCAGATTCGGAGGCCAGCTACGCCTCTGTTCCAGAACAAAACGCCCCCCAAACGAGAAACGCCTGGCAAGGCAAGGATGGATACAGGTAAGCCTGGAGGAGTAATCACTGGACTGTAAGTAGGATGTATTTAAACCCCCCAGATGAGCCTGACAGGCCAGGTGCAGATTGTCACATTTGGCTCTGCTTACTTCATACAGTAACAGTGTAACATGTACAGGGCTGTTCTGATAAACAGTGTAAAGATTCGGGCCAAGATTTTGTTTCAACCAACCAGCTGAGTATAAAGTCACAGTCACAGAGTCCTCAACTGGTTGGTTGAAACAAAATCTTGGTCTGGATTTTTACTCTCTGGACCTGAATTACCCACCTATGGTTAGCTTAGTGTTTATTAATAATATATTGATTTATGTTGTATGTTATTTATTTCTGCTACTATATTTCATTGTGCTAATCCACATGTGTAACAACAAATAGAAATCCTTGATCTTCATAAGTAAAACCTTCTACACCGATCCCAGACTTTCAATTAGACTAGGAGAGTTTGCTTCTGATGATGTGACCAGTTACAGCTTGCTGATGTATGAATACCAGTCCTCTGTCCCAAAGGGTGTTCCCCGAAACACAGTCACCCCCCATGCCCCTCCGACAAGACCCCCTTCAAAGAAGCCCGTCACCCGACAGACCCCCCCAGGAAGGTCAGTCTGCGCCGTACTGCCCCTTGCTGCCCAGTTTTGTTGCAGGCAGAATTGACCTGCTGGCCCTCACTAGGGGGGCATCTTTGCTCCGGTGTTTGAAGATGTGGGCGCTTATCCTCACTCTGCATGTTTGACTCCACCCCTAGATTCCTCGGGGTCCGAGCGTGTCCCTTCCCCCCCTCAGAGGTACGAGAGTACAGAGTACGACGACAGCCCCAGGTACTTGACGTCACATCCTGTCCGCATTATCCCCATAGGGGTCCTCAGTGACGGCCCGAGGTCTAATGATGTCACATGGCCTGGGTGCCGGAGACCCCCCGGAAACTGGTGTAATACAGAGAGGATGGCTTTGGCTGGAAGCTTACAGATCAATGCTGATGTCTTTGCAGTTTTCCGGTCAATGGCACCCTCCGCACCGATGTGTCCCAGCCACGCAGTCCCACAGGCTACTGTAAGTTCATATTTCATTCAGATTGCATTATGTGTAGCTCAGCAGTTTAGTGATCTGGGCCTGTGTCCAGAAGGTCATGGGTTCAAAGTCCATAGCTGGTAATAATATCACTGTTGGGTGCTTAACCCCAACTGCTACAGGGACATTAGCTGACCCTGCTGCATCCCAGTATCTCTAAACGGACGAGAGGATGATGAACTCTCTAGCGCCCCCTTGAGAGAACGAAGTAACTTCTTCCTTTCATATTGTCTTTTATCTTTTCAGCCAAAAATGAAGAGGAGCCACTTTATTCTTTACCCCCAGATTCCCCAGATATTCCATCCTTTCCAACAGCTGGGTGAGTTTTTCATCCTAAACTATCACACACTGTCGGAAGTGTACAGTGACCATTCTGTGGCGTGCTACAGTAAATGCCATCATATAGATAGGAATAGTGTAGATTAGTTATACATGGTAGATTTGTTATACATAGATAACAGCTGGACTATTAGTCCGCCATCCATGATTTGCTACAAGTTACAACCCAGATAGTTAGTTAATCTTCCGTTTTAAATGCTGGCAGGTTGGTTGTGAGCTGAGCGCCAAACCGACTTTTTTCCGTAGGTACAGCTCTGATCTGAGGAAGGTGGAGTTTGTGAAGGAGAACAGCGTGGGTCTGCGGCTCGTGGGCGGCAACGATGTGGGCATCTTCGTGGCAGGAGTGCAGCCCCACAGTCCCGCACACCAGCAGGGCATGAAAGAGGGAGACCAGATGCTGCAGGTCAGAGCCCAGTCAGCCAGTGTTCAAGAAGAAGGAAAACAGCCTCTCTTTTTTTTTTTTTGGATTAAAACCCTTAAGTTAATTTTTTTGTGCATTTTCTGACAGGTTGGGTATGTCCAGACTAACAGAGCTGGCTGCATTTGTTACACAGTTTTTCCACCCAACAAAAACTAGTTGGCAAGACACTTTGCCCGACGTCTCAGCAATGTTCAGATTTGGTTGCAAAGTAAAAGGTGAAAAATCATCATTTTTTAGTTTGATGAAAAGTCCTATATAAAAAGGCTGTATGTATGAGCTATAGGCTGTATGTGATCTGAAACAGATGCCCAGATGTACAGACAAAGCAGCCCAATTTTTGACGACTATTTTTGGTCTAAATAAAGGGCCTGACAGGCCAGCCAGCCACAAAAAATTGTCCCATGGCAAT
Source organism: Mormyrus hasselquistii (assembly GCA_026779605.1). Classification (NCBI taxonomy): domain Eukaryota; kingdom Metazoa; phylum Chordata; class Actinopteri; order Osteoglossiformes; family Mormyridae; genus Mormyrus; species Mormyrus hasselquistii. Next base: position 8,659 of record JAODKE010004129.1, read on the forward strand.
CGGGTGCTACAGTAGGTGACAGCTGATCCTAACACTCAGAGACGCATGAAGGATTTGCATAACACCATTAAGCACATATTAGCAGGCAGGGTTACCGGGCTGTCAGGCTAACTAGCAACCTGCTGCAAGTTACACAGAGTTTAATTATTTACTGTCATGTATAAACAAGTACAAATCATTTACTGTACTTTATACTTGTATTTTTAGCCGCTGCAACTTTCACTTTCATTTTGCAACATTTCTAGGTCAAACGTTTTACTCTGATACATTCTACACAACTACTTAATTACTCGTTCAGTTAAAGTAAAATACTCTTACATGCAGAGCACCTGAGAGAGGCTGCACAATTCTGGGTAAAATATGAATCACAATTTTTTATTTTTTTTTCCCCCAATCATGGATTCTCGAGCAATTTATTATTATTATTATTATTATCATCATTATTATTATCAATAATAATAAGCATTACATCCTGTCTTTATGGAAATGGAACAAACGATATTTAGAGATGCACTATATAACGGTTAACATACCAAAATTACCCTCCAATACTTTTATCAATATTCTGAGTTAGCAGCCCAGTTAGCTGTTAGGTGATGGTTGTATTGGACCGTCGGCCGTTTTCTCTAGTGGAGGGTGGGAGGTTTAGTTTGCTCATCCCCAACGTATAAGAGGCCTAAATGTACCTGCCTGCGAAATGTTTATAATGCAATATTAAATCTGGCTGGTAGATCAATCTTTTGTTTTCCACAGTATAAAAAAAGTAATTCTGCTAATCTGCGGCAGCAACCTCTGCAGAAACCTGGTTTTTTTCACTTATGGTGTTTTACTGGATGACTTTTACTTGAATAACATGTTAGTTTGGTATCTGAACTTTAAGTATGGAAATTAAATGTATTTTAGTGCAAAACGTAAAGTGGGAAAATGCTATAAATGTGTTTTATTAGAAGCAAAATCCACTCTATATGTATGTATGTATGTATGTATGTATGTTTCTTCGCATGAATAGTGAATGTCCTGTATGGAGGCGACCTGTTTCCGGAAAGGGAACCCCCCCAACCCCCTCCCCATTTACCTTTCCCTGCCGTGGTTTTTGCAGGTGAACGGCGTGGACTTCAGCCGCATGACACGTGAGGAGGCCGCCATGTTCCTGCTGAACCTCCACAAGGGGGAGCCAGTGGAGATCTTCAGTCAGAACAAGATGGATAGTGAGTACATGTGGCCGGAGGTGGGGGGGGTGAGAAGGGACCCCATGACTTTTTCCCCCTCGTGGTGACATCCTACTGCCGCCCCCCCCACCCCCCCGGCAGTTTACAAGAAGATCCTGAAGTCCAGCCTGGGAGACTCCTTCTACATTCGCACGCACTTCGACCACGAACCAGAGGGTCCCACCGGCCTGGGCTTCACCCGCGGCGAGGTGTTCCGGGTCGTGGATACCATGCACCGCGGCAAGCTGGGAAACTGGCTGGCCATCCGCATGGGCAACGATCTGCACGAGCTTGACAAGGGAACCATCCCGAACCAGGCGAGGTATGTCGCTGGGAAACGCACCGCCCCAGTACACAATGGTTACCATGGTGACAGTGGAACACTTCTGGAAAGATACTGACCACCTGGCATTCCTCCTCCTGTAACAGGGCGGAGACCATAGCAAACCTGGAGCGCACCCAGAGGGCCAGCAGCAGCGAGCGGCAGGGCTCGGGCCCCAGGGCGGAATTCTGGAAGCTGCGGGGCCTGCGGGGGGCGAAGAAGAACATCCGCAAGAGCCGGGATGATCTCCTTCAGCTCACCATCCAGGGCAAATACCCTGCATATGAGAAGGTCCTGCTGAGAGAAGGTAAAGGCAGAGCTGATGGAGGTCAGCGATGGCCATCTTTCTCGCAGAGTGCGTTGTTCATGGGTGGTTTCCGGCTTTATTGTTCAAGTCATTTACACATCGTCGCTGTTCACTGAAAAATTATACCTCCAAAAGTTATTTCGGGAGTTAAAAAAAAAATGCCCTATTCAAAAAACTGCATTGCAAATAAATCAATGTATTGCGACATCCTTAGTACTGCAAAGAGAAACCTATCAGCTGCCAGTGGTTTAATGTTTTAAATGGAGTCGATTGTTGTCATTAGAAACTAATCTCACTTTATATTCACAATTAGCAATGATGTTAGTTTGTTAGCCAGCAATATAGCTATCAATGTTAAAATTAGCAATATAAAGTAATCCATACAAATGACTGTCATCTTAGCAGGTCCAATG
>JAODKE010004130.1:0-10901 GCA_026779605.1 Mormyrus hasselquistii
TAGTTAAGTTCTCCCCAAGCGAGCTTGATGGGCCGAATGGCCTCCTCTCGTTTGTATAGTTCTTATGTTCTTATGCACTGATTACAGTGCGTTGTCACACCCACCACACGACAAACCACCTCAGAGAACCTGAGTGCAGCCATGTGCCAGGTGATACCTCAGCACCACACAATTCAGATTGGACAGTTCAAAATGGAGCACGGTTCAAAATCTGGATCATTGTCACTGCCAGTTCCCTGCATTGCGGTTTCTTCATCTGGTTCATCTAAGGTCCATTCCTCTGGTGGTTTCGGAATTGGAAGACTGTCATCATATGTCATTCAATTCAGTGCCATGTAAGGTTTGCAGATTTAGCTCGTTAGAATGAGCTGCCTCTCCATACTCATTTGGCCTCAACATTATCTATGTTTAAAGCCTGTCTTAAACTTTTATTCTTTGCTTTTAAATCAGTATAGGAGCTGTTATGAGTCTTGTTTTTACACTACATGGGTTTGTGTTACTTTATTGTACGGCATTTCAACTGCTGTTGTGTGAAATATGGTTTATGGACACACTGGACTGTGTGTTAGGCAGAGCCATGGGGTCCAGCAGTTCTGGGGCATCTGTTGGTGAAGATAGATTCACTGATCTTGACTTGGCTGATGCTGTGATCTTTACGGAGCAGAGGTGGAAATTTCAGATCCGGAAAGTAAAAATCCGGGCCAAGATTTAGTTTCAACCAACCAGTTGAGTACTATGTCACTGTTACTCTTTATATTCAACTGGTTGGTTGAACCAAAATCATGGTCAGGATTTTTACTTTCTGGACCTGAAACTTCCACCTCTGTTATCGAGTCAATGGAGGTTCTAATCAGGGTTCTTGAGAGCCTGAGTGAGGAGTCTGATTGTTTGGGCTTTCGAATATCCTGGATAAAAACCAAGATCCAGGCCTTTAATGGCACAGCCAATAGCAGTGTATCTGTCTGAGGAAAGAATGTTGACCGCGTCAAGAGGTTCACTTACCTTGGCAGCGATGTCAGTTATAGCACTATGGCCCTGAGGGTGATCTGGCTTGTAGGATCCTCATGGCTGAGGACCCAAGCAGCTGTACCAGGCCCAGGGGATGCCTACGTAACACCTGGGTACAGCAGACACACATCCATTTCTGGAGGGTGGGACTGGATCATGTGTCAGGCTGGGGTGTTTCAGTGTGTGGTGGGTGCAGCAACACACTGCACCAGTGAATGCTTCCCAACCTGACCTGAACTTGACCTTGCACCTGCATCCTCCTTGCCTTTGAAACCACTGGCTTTATAGGCACTGATATCATATCTGATGAAGACCTTGGAGAGTCTTGTCCTGCTCCTATTCAAAACCATGGTGGGCTCTACATTGGACTCTCTAGAGTTTGCCTATTAGTCACAGGTGGAAGTTGAGGACAAAATCATCTTCATCATCAACCTGCTGCATGGAGTCTACTCTCTCCTAGAGAAGGTGGGGAGCCCTGTGCGGGTCATGTTCTTTGACGTCTTCAGTCAACTTTTAACACCACTCAACCTCCAGAACAGGTAGAAGCTGAGGGCAAGCCAAATGGATGACTTACCAGTGTCCTTGACCATCATCCACTTCACCTGCAGGTCAGTTTGTATGAATGAGCAGCACAGGAGGCCCACAAGGAACTCTCCTTGTTCCATTCCTGTTTACTTTCTACAACTCTGACTTCAACTACAATTTGTGGGCATGTCATCTGCAGAAGTTCTGCATTAGTGCTATCGTGGGGTGTTTTACTGGGAAGAAAGGGAGTACAGCTTGTAGGTTTCGTAGTCTCTGTGCCTTTTAGTTGTTATTAATTTTACCTGTTGAACGTCTCCTTGTGCTAGTGTTTGTTGGTTAATTGATTAATTGAGTGTTTGTTGGTTAATTGATTGTCTTGTTTGCCCCAGTTTTTTGTGTATTTAAGTGCTTGCCCTGCATTATCCTCCATTCAGTCATTGTATCAGGTGTTGTCACGCTACTCTGTGCTGTTTCCTTTTGTATGTTTAGTTTCCCCAATAAACCACTGTTACCTCTTGGAGCCGCTAGTGGATCTTTGCCTTCTTTTGTTTGCTTGGACCTTGCCCCCCGCCATGACAGAATGACTGACTCAAAAAGACGATCCCCAGGCTCAAGTTCTGGTCTCTGTTCAGGCTCATGTCCTGCCCTAGGGAGCGAGCCGCATCTCCAGTATCCTGCCTTGGGAAGTCAGCTGTGTCTCCAGTATCCTGCCCTGGGGAGTACGCCAAGTCTCCAGTGTCCTGCCCTGGGGAGCCTGCCAAGTCTCCAGTGTCCTACCCCTGGAAGCCTGCCGCCACCCAAGTGGTGCTGAGCCCCTGTGAGAGGCCATGAACAGAAGGCTACTGGGCTGGACCAGAAGGGGCGGTTCTGGCTCTGCCTAAGTCTCCTGAGTCTGACCCACAGGGGCCCATTCATTTTGACTTTGCCCCTGTACCTCCAACTGAGGTCACCCACAGCCTAGTGGGGATGGATGTGGACCCCCTGGACCTGAGTCCTACATTCTGGTCTCCTGCCTCCACCCAAGGGTGCCTTCCATGGCACCGGTGGAGGTTTAGCAGGGGGCCAGGCCAGTTCTTCATCTCTTGTAAGAGGAGACGGGGCAACATACCAGTTGGGCTAGGTGCCCAAGCCCAGTCACTTTTGGCGCACCAGCTTCCGTCCTGCAGTCACTTCATCACTGCATTTTTCCAGACCTAGGTGTCCTTCATGAGGGAACCACAACCCTGTCCCCCACACAAGAGTAGTTAATATGTTGCCACAACATACTTGTTTCAGTTATAAGGGCTCTTCTGTAGGCAAACCATTTTCATGTAGAATTTTACAAGGGAAATGTTTGTACCAGAGCTTGTAGTGCTGGCCTGGTGTTGAACACCAAGTCCTCATTAATTCACTTCACTTTTCATTCACTTTTGAATGAATGAGCAGGAGACGTGGCAGTCGAAGGTGCAGCCGCCGTCGGCTAAGGCATAGGCAACCAAAGAGTTGGAGCCAGGGGACCCGCAGTTGACTGACGAGGCGCCAAAGGCGGAACCAGAGGTGACCGGCCGAGCCAAAGCCAGGGGGACCGCAGGTGACGGCCGAGTAGGAGCTGGAGGACCCTCAGGTGACCACCAAGCCGCAGCCAGGGGAACTGCAGGCGAGCCGGTGGGCAGGGTGGGTGGGAACTGGACCCGGTGTAGGTGTACCCTCAGTTTCCAGGAGACTGAGAGGCGGGGACCCGGCCGGGGTCTGCCACACTGGGGTGACAATGGAGGAGTCACTGGGACAGTCACAAGAAGTATCATAGGGGAAGTCATTGGGGTGGTTCCCAAGGGGGTCCCACTCCAGCTCCTTCTCCAACTCCACTATGGAGAGAGGAGCATCGGTCTGGCAGTCCAGGGCCTCCTCGGGGAGAGGGCCCTCCTTGGGGACAGGGGCCTTGGGCGGCGTCTCAGGCACAGCAGGGACCTCTGGCATGGGTGAAGCCTTAGGTGCAGCAGGCGGCGCCGGGACCTTGGGCAGTGCCTTTGCGGCACTGGGACCACAGGAGACGCAGCCAGGACCATGGAGGATGCAGAGGGAGCCTCAGCTGGGACCACTTCCCCTGCTGCAGGAACCAGCCCCAACCTCAAGTGGAGCAGCTTCCTAAGGGTCTCCTCTGCCTTACCCAGCTGCTAGAGCAGGGACTCAGAGGTTACTGCTGAGAATTCTCTCCGCAGCTGCTCCACGAGTGTAACCGCCTCTGGGGAGTCTCTCACTGTGGGCTCCCCTACCACCTGCCAGTACAGTCCCTGGAGGATGAAAGCCGTCTCAGGGCAGGGTCGTGGCGTCACTGGCACAGGAACCACAAGGGGTGCTTCAGTCGTAGGGACTAAGGGCAACAAAGCACGGTGTGAAGCTGCAGGCGCAGGAACCACAGGAGGTGAAGTTGCCCAGTTTGGGAACTTGGGGACCCATGGGATGGAGTCCCAAATGGACCTGGCCCCTTTAAGGGGCAAGCAGCTGCTGGCGTGGGCAGCGAAGCGGCAGGCGGACAGTCTTCAGGCATCCGCTCTGGCGAAGCAGCGATGATGTCACGCACAAACACCGCCAGGTTGATAATCGGGAAGGGCTCCTCCCGATACGCTGCAGGGCAAGCGGCGGAAACAGATGGCCTCGATGAAGAGCGCGTCTGGTGCATTGCTGAGTGGCCAGGAGAAACAGGGGAAACAAACTGAAATGCGGACTAAATACACTGAACTAATACCAGCAACAGGAAACAGCTGGTGAACACGGGGATTCCACATGAGGTACATGAGGGGGCGTGGCACATGGGAGGAGTGGACGAGCAGGGTTGGACACCGTTCTAGGGAGAAAGATTTATTTTTTTTTAAGGAGAACGGCCTGATCATGTAAGTGGAATATGTCTCACATGTAAACATAATGAGATGCTAAAGCGTTGGTTTGTTTAAGCCAAGCACTGACTCCTGGAGGGTTAACAGCACTGCTTCAAGGTTCTTGTGAAGCCTGGCTTTGTCCAGAGGACAAAATCATCCGTTATCACTACTGTACAGTCATGGCTTTCCGTAAGGTTGCTTATTTGCCACTGGAAGATCTCAGGTGCCTACAATATCCAAAAAAGTAACAGCTGAAAACAGAACTGGCCCTGTCTGTGCCCTCTGCACTTGCCAGAAAATAAAGTTCAGTGTCGTCCAAATCCTCATGCACAGCCCCAGCCTTCATTACTTCATTCTGGGGAGACTCAGAGTAGAGTTGCTGCTCCTCCACATTGAGATGAGGTGGCTCTGGCATATGGTCAGAGGTGAGGTGTTCCGGGCATGTCCCACTGGGAGGAGGCCCTGGGGAAGACTGAGGACACGCTGGAGGGACTACAGTATGTCTCCTGGCTGGCCTAGGAACACCTCATGATTCCCCCAGAGGAGCTGGATGAAGTGGCCGGGGAGAGGGAAGTCTGGGTTTCCCTGCTTAGGCTGCTGCCTCCGTGACCTGACCTCGGATAAGCGGAAGATAATAGATGGATGGAATTAACATACCTTGAAATGAAATCCCGTTTTTTAAATGGATGTTGATATGTTTCTGCGATTGTGTTAATGCTGTTGGTTTGAACAGTGTCCACACCCAGGACCCTTGGAAAACGATCTGTGGCCACCATTTCCTGTAACAAGGCAAGAACAACATCGGTCCTGCTCTCTCTGCAGATTTCTTTGCAGCTCACTAGTAAGGCTTCTAGGTGTTTGATTAAGTTTGTTTAAGTTGTCTACAGTGCTTAGTTTGTCATTCGAAGAACTGGGTAGTGGCAGGTATGACAGCTCATCTGCATTGCTGTGACACGCTGCTTCTTCGTACTGAATAGTGCAGTCATGGGCAGCTAGTAAAAGAGCCTATCACTGCATTCTAGCACCTGTCATTGACGAAAGGACCTTACTGAGAACTGTGGGTGATGATCAATAAGGAGAATAAACTTATGGCTGTATAGATAATGGTGGAATCTACAAACTCCAAATAAAATTCAAAGAGCTTCACACTCAAACTGCACATACTTCTGTTCTGCTTTGTTCATTGTCCTTGAGCAAAGGCTATGGCCCTCTCTTGTCCATTGGGAAGGATGTGGGAAATGAGGCTGCCTGCACTGTTGGGTGAAGCGTCAGGCTGGAGAACTTCGGGACAATGTGGGTCTGTGATAGCAGCTCTTCTTTGAACTCTTTTAACGTTTTAAATTTATTACTAAAATATATCACAGGGGACCCCCTGCAAGATTTTAAAATACTGGAATAGTGTTGGTTTTTTTTTTTTTAAAGACTCCACTTTGGTGCTTTTTTTAGCAATGAACAAAACAAAACCAGCGCTAATTCCCTATATGTATCCCCACCAGAGGCTAAGCTAACCCTCCAATATACATGGATCAGCACTCGTCTTGTAACCTGGTGTGTTTAACAGAGACTTTCTTCAGATTCTATGTATGTGCACACGCATCTAATCTTTTCTCCATTAATAAGGTATTAATAAAACAGAGCACAGCATGAAATTTAGGTAATGACAGAGATTTAACTAGGTTAAACATGCAGTTACAAAAGACAGCAAAGGATGCTGGGCGACAGTATAGGAAACCCGGTGACCACTGAGCATATAGCTGAGTTGGTGATATAGGGGAAGCCCCGCCCACCACGTCAAAAACAATCCCACCCACCAAACTGGTCCATGTTCTGTTTTTTTCCCTCACAGCTGGTGGGAGAGACCCAACAACACTGCAACACCAAACACGCCTTAGCCTTCTCTACGTTCTGGAACGTAACAGACCCCTCCCACAAACAATACTTCACAGTCTAGACAAGGCATAAGTTACAATGTTATCAGACTCTTTCTTTGCCAGATATGAAAATGGAAGACCTGCGTCAGCCACGACCAAAGCATTAGTCTCTGATTGCGACTGTGCATTTGAGACAGGAAAACAAGCGGACTGTGATCAGTATATACAACAAAAGGAAGGTGGCTGGAACCAATGATGGATGACAGGCATGAGGAGAGCGGAAACCTTAGCCTCAACTGGGCACACCTGACCCCATCCAAGCTGAAGCCCTAAATAAGTAACTGTATCCATGGCAAATTCATATTTTGTGAGATTAAGCATAAGAGAAGCATCTTTGAACCATTTCAAAACCTTTCTTTACACGTACAGGTGACTGTACCAGTCCGGCAGTACAGTTTGGAACATTGGAAAGGACAATACTGCTGAAATGTAGCAGGTGCATTACGAGACCAAAAGGCATCACCATGTATTGTAGGAAGATGTCAGGCATAATGAAAGCAGAAAGATCTGATGCAGACAAAAAGCCCTTTACAGACCGAACGCGGCATGCGCTGTGCTCGCAGCGGGGTTTGCTCTTCCTCTCAAAAAACAGCGAGTGCACTCAACACGCCGCGCTTGTCGCGGGGCTCAGTGCAAAAAGTAGCCGTGGCTTTCTAAACTCCTGTTTTGTTGTTGTCGCGGCTCGCGGTCAGTCACGACAATGTATAAAAGAAAAGCACTAGCACTAGCTCTGTTAGAACCAAAAAGAGGAGGCAAAAAAGCTCCAACTTCCACCTCTCACGTGCCAGGAGAGTTGTTGAAAATGCCTTTGGCATTCTGGCTGCACAGTGGGTAATTCTGGCTCCACCACCGGGTAATTGGAGCGGGCCCTGAAAATGTGGATGCCATTGTCAAAGCAACAGTCCCCCTTCACAACTTGCAGAGGTGGAATTGTCTACCAGAAGCTCCCATCTCACAAGAAGAAGAGAACATCCCTCCACTTCAACCTGTGAGAAGAGTGGGTGCCAACAACTCCACCCAAGAGGCCATAGCTGTGCGAGAGGCCTTCAATAGCTACTTCCCCTCAGCCGCTGGAGGGCTGCCCTGGCAGTACACTACAGCCTGACCTGCAACCGCCACTTGCTGCTGCTACTCATCCTCTTCACAGTAAAACAAAGGCTCTTTTAAGAGCCGCTTACTCACTCATATAAAGGGTTGGTGAAGAAGACTATCTTTTGCATTCATAGTTAAAGGAAGTTCATCCTCACTGTATGTAATCTCATTTTGATCTCAACTAAGTTGGGAAAAGTCATTTCACAAGAAGAATTTATCAAAAAATAATGAACTCATTTCTTTCAACAATGAACATGAACATCAATCAGTTTTCTTGAATAAAAAACAAGGATAAAAGTAAACACTCAAACAAATGAACTTAACTCTGAAAACTCTGCCCTGTGTAAACTTGTCATGAACTCTAGTTTAACCTCACTTCTCCTTTCTGGTGGCAGGTTTCGTAAACGTGGGGCTGGGCTTAGTAGAAATAGCTCTTCCTCATCTGTTGAGCCTTTTCATTCCCTGTCTTGAACCCTGTCTACTGGAGGGTGCTGGAGAAGCCCTTGAGGTGCAGGTGGGGGGGCCAGACTCCTGAGACGCAGCAGGGGCCAGAAATAAAGGCTCAGGTAGTCTGGGTGGTGGGAATTACTTCAGTCAAGTAGAGACTGAAAATTTCATCGGAAGTTTCATCTTTTTCGCAAAGGGCCGGTGTGTATGCAGGTTTTTGGAATAATCTGTAAGTCAGCTGTTCAAACCCAGGTGTGAGGCCTCTTCAGTCAATCAGTCCTCTAATTAGTAATCCAATTAGGCAGCGAAAACCCGCATACACACCGGCCCTTTGCGGATAAGATTGGCCACCCCTGTTTTAAAACATGCCAACCTGCAAAGGGTCATTTCAGGGAGGTATCCTGAAGCCCTTTAGCTATGAAAACTGTACCTCATTATTTCACTTAATAAACCTAGAATAGCCTGCAGCTATCACATGGTATTTCAGTCATATATATATATATATATATATACTGACAACGATAAGCAACAAAACACACCTGGCATGCCTATATCAAGAGAAATCTTTCTCCAACATATCGTCTTCCTCCCGATGGCCCGGTAAGACTCTGGATGATTTATGGATATTCAGAGACTGACAGGATGAGTTGTTCCTCCATACCCGCTTTGTGTGTGGGTGTGTTTCAAAGGGGCAGACCGAACACTAGCCCGCTTCGATGATTTGATTCTATTGGTCGCGTGAAAATGCGTCACGGCGCGCAGAGGTCAAAGTTCAACAAATTTCACCTTTGACCGCGGTGCGCGCACAAGGCCACCGAGTGGCAAAATCGCTCTTGCTCCGCGCAAGCCGTACAAAATAATAGGTTTCAGAGTAAAGCGCAGTGCATGCCGCGTTCGGTCTGAAAAGCCAATGTTACTTGCCAGTTACCCTTTAACAAATCCAACTTTGTGATTTACTGAGAGGCCCCCAGACTGTCAATACAGTCCTCCAGAGTCGGGTACTGTGATGATGTATAAACAATGGAAATCTGCACGAAACTGATGTCAACCATCTGGTTTTGGAACAACAATACAGAGTTTACTCCATGGGCTTGATTTATGAACCAGCAAACCATGTCCTAACAAATAAGTAACTTCTTGTTTGATTATTTCTCTCTTTATGTGATTAGCATGGTAAATGCATGCTTTGTCAAAGGAACAGAAGTGGTGACTTCATTATCAGAAAGAAAAAAAAATTCCTGAGCAATGTTATCTCTCTTTTCAGAGGTTCACTTAAGTGAACACGAGTGTAAATCCCTCAGCACCTCAAAGTTAAGCTAAACACATACATTTCCAGTGCTGCCAACTCTCACACATCTGGCGAGACACTCGTGCTTTCAGGCTCTCCAGCGCACGCAAGAAACCTTATGGTAAATCTATAATATTCCATCATTAATCAAAAATTAGCTACATCAAAAGCATCAGAGCAGTTTGCAAATTCTACAGACTATTTAATAAAACTGTTACATACATATCAATGACTGCGCAGACTGTCTCGAATTAAAAATGTCACGCCAGTCAGCTGACAAACGTTGACAGCCCTGCATTACACGGCAAACATGAGCAATTTACAATTAAAATAAACTAGTGCGCATTAATTTATGCTATTTATAGATGTGCAAGGTGCAAAGCACACAAAATAGCATATTTGACACAAAATATAAGACAATACCTTCTTTTTCCAGACGTATTTTGACAAAAAAAAGGTCTTATATTTCGTCCAACACGGTACTCAATTTCACAGAGTCTGTTGGAAAAACACCAGTAACGTGATCATCATGGGGGTGATAAGCTTTAGAAATGTTCATGTGACATGCTCTAAATTTACGTCTGGAGTGTGAAGTACATAATCAGTACTTACAGTCAATAACGTTTCAGAAAGACGCACTGCATCTGATAGCATTTTTGTCTGCGTGCCAGTGAGTACACAGGTAGGGAAAACATCCACAAGGTTATCATAAAGCAGTTCCAACAGTTATGTCAGGTTCATCTTATGCCTCCAACACAGGCAGAACCTTCTCTCCAGCAATATCATTCTCCATAACAAACGTTACCAGTTAGGTTTCGAATTCATTATAAAATACTGCTATTCACCTATAAAGCACTGAATGGCCTTTCAACAGAATACCTTAGTGATCTGCTGACCTCATACAACCCCCCGCCCTTGCTTTGTTCTCAAGGGGCAGGATATCTGTTAGTACCTAGGGTAGAAAGAGCTACGGCAGGCTGCAGAGCTTTCTCCTATAGAGCTCCTCAGCTATGGAATGGTCATCCACCGAATGTGCGGGTTTCAGGCTCTCAATATTCAAGTCTAGACTATAAACACACCTGTTTAGTTTAGCTTATAGGGACACTAGTTCTAGCTCTAGCTAACTGTGCACTCCCAGTTAAACCTATAGTGTGAGGTATAGAGCTGGGTGGGGATCGGTGCCATTGGCTTTGGATAAACTGAATTGACAGTGCTGTCACTCCAGCTTCACAGTCGCTTGTGGGATTGGAGTGCTGACATTTCAGGGACTCCCCATGCCTGCATTCCCACCTGCCTCTCCCTCTTACTTATGCTGCCATAGCCAAATCTGCCGGAGCTTACACACTGCACTTCATATTGCACTCACCTTTTAGCACTGAATATAGTCTCCCCCACTGTGACTAACTGCATATTCCATTTCCTGGAGACCTTGATCTACCAAGATATCCAGCATGCCCTGCGACATGTGACGTCACCACTACCAGTGACGTCCTTGCACCCAGCTCGCCGTTCTGCCTGTGTCATCTTCCATGTATGACCAACTGCCTGCCTGCTTGTTGCCTGGCGATTGGATGGAGCGTTGGCAACGGCTTTGTGTCAAACTTTATTGTTTGGACAGTATGACATGGCACTTAGCCATCTCTCCAATCTGACTCTCCCTGCTGCCCCCTGGAGGACAGGCTCCCCCTTTGAGTCTGGTCCCTCCCAAGGTTTCTTCCTTCTCGGGAGTTTTTCCTTGCCACTGTCGCCTATGGC
>JAODKE010004131.1:0-10894 GCA_026779605.1 Mormyrus hasselquistii
ATTATTATTATTATTATTATTATTATTATTATTATTATTATTATTATTATTATTATTATTATCATTATTCAGTTTCATCCAGGAAAGGTGGTTAGAGGATGGATGGGTAGTTAAATACTTTCCACTTTGGATACATTAGTGTTTTACATAAGAGTTTTTTTTTATTTGCGCTAAATACTTACAGAAAACTGCACATTAAAGCATTACAATGAAAATATTTTAGGAAAATGACAGTGAAATTTCAGAAAGTGTCTTTTTTCCCATAATTCTAAGCACATGTGCCGTCCGCATAGAGTACGTCATGAAGCAGCGAGATACATTTTGGGTAAAATACTGTTATGGTGCCGCTGACCCCTAACCCATAAAAACGGGGAAAGGCAACGTGACGGCGGCTCTGCGCGGAACGCCTTTTCCGTGCCTCGGGCATCTCGATTCGAAACATTCCAAACCAGGAAATTCATGCTTCCCCACTCAGATGTTTTCATTTTCATAATAATGGGGGGGGGTAAACACATAGATGTAAGAGATGTGATGCAGATACTTTAAGGGGAAAAACAGAAAGGGGGGCAACAGAAAGTGAGTGAGGGTAGAGGGAACGTTGCCCCCATCTCACGGGACTTCAGCCTGGAGGAACGGGAAAGGGTGAAGGGAAGATTCCCAGGACGCCTGTCAGCTATACCTGGGACAGGATGGTCCCAGATGCTGGGATCCTAAAATAAACAAGCAAACAATCCCCGTTGCTGTGTGGCAGGACAACGTGGGGGAGAGGTGTCACTAGATGGCATCATTCTGACACAGTTAAACTGCCAAGCTGGAGAAATCATGGGCATCTGCTCGCTCCCCTCTGTGTGGGATCAGGGGACGTCTGAGGTCGTTTATTCTGTGGTGTCCCCTCACTGCTGTCCCCTCACCGCTGTCCCCTCACTGCTGTCCCCTCACTGTTGTCCCCTCTGTGTGGGATCAGGGGACGTCTGAGGTCGTTTATTCTGTGGTGTCCCCTCACTGCTGTCCCCTCACTGCTGTCCCCTCTGTCCCCTCACCGCTGTTCCCTCTGTCCCCTCACTGCTGTCCCCTCACCACTGTTCCCTCTGTCCCCTCACTGCTGTTTTTTATTATTCATTCTTTTATTTTGCCCCTCAAAATTATACAATGACAATGTTTAAAATGATCTAAATATGTCCATATATAGATTTCTAACTTGCAAGTTTTTTGTATTATCCTTATTTGGTTGTAGTTAAATATTTTGGAGCAGGGTTACATGGATTTGGATGAAAAAAAACATTTACATGTATATAAAAATAATCTTCTAAGTTAATAACGGAAAATTCATTTTAACGCTTAGCTGGTCGTAACCTTTGTATTTACTTTTATTTGCTTATTTTTTGTATTGGTTCTAGTACTCATTTGTTTAGGTTCTGCATATTACAAATATGAAATTGGCTTTTAAAACACCCGTTTTGTTCATTTCATTTCATTTTATTTCATTTCATTAAAGTGCCTTTAAAAATTTGCAATGAATAAACAAAGGCAGAGTGAAAACAGATAATCACGGCTTCTCTATAAGAACAAAGACGGCCATAGCTATTGACGAAAGAGCGGTAAACAGCACAGCGCCTGTCACTCCCCCGCGAAAAGTCCCGGATGCGCTCGACCAAAACGCCGACGGCATCGCCACACCACCCAGCCGCCCTCTAATTGTCCTGAAATATTGCTACATTCCTCGCCCCGTTGCCAGGGGCACGCCTCTAGGCTACATTAATATTTCTAATAATCGGGTCTCTCTGCCCACAACTTCGGCCACCACCCCCCACAGCTGCCCATGTTTAGCATCCTGTAATAGGATTTGCTTTTCATGGGATAAAGCTCAAAGCAGTTACTGCCGTCCCAGGGAGCGCTGATTGATCTGCCGTTGAGGAAATTGACTAGAAATCACCATTAACAGGTACGTCTTGGAAGGCTGGGTCATCTGTTACACCAATACCACTATTAAGTCAGCAAATCTAATGGGTGTCTAATTGGCATATATTTCCCTGTTGATCCTTCCTTTACTCAGTTGTCAATGGAATTGGACGGCTGGCCTTTAGCTGTGTGAGATACTTAATGAAGTTTTGCAGATGGTCTCAAACAGGCCAATCTCACCCACGTGTTAATGAGGTATGAGGTATGTATGTATGTGAAAGGGATGAGATAATACCTTAAGTTTAAAAGGATGTATGTTTTAACTAGTAAAGGGGTGCATTTCATATTTGACTGAAAATTCACATCAATCATCAAAGATGATTTACATTTTCACCGTGTTTCTCAAAAAATTATGGATGACAACTGTAATAATTATAATTTTATAATAGATTATAATAAATAAATAATTTTAACAAGTGTAATATGTTAGACTTTATTTCATATTTTTATATCACTTGCAGTTCTTGCCAATAAGGTCTTTTCAGTTGTATTAACAAAAAACCTTACTAGGGATTTAAATGGTATTCTTTGGGTTCATAACTGATTAAAACAGGAAGTTTAATTGTGTGTGCGTAACACAGGGACAATGGATGGAGTGGTTGGAGGAAACAGATCCCACTGGATCCCACAGGATCCCGGTGATAGATGCACTGCTGATATCTTTGAAGGACATGCTGCTGATCCAGCCAACAGACACTGCGCTGATCCGGTACATGTACAGCTGATCTTGCCGACGGACCCCCCACTGATCCAGCCGACAGAGGCACTACTGATCTAGCTGATGATCAAGCTGTTGATCCCACTGATGGATGCCCCTCCGATCCAGCAGAGGACACCAAGCTGATCCAGTCGATGGTCACCTTGCTGATCCCGCCGATAGACGCCCAGCTGATAGACGGCCAGCCGATAGACGCCCAGCCGGTGGATGCCTCACTGATCCCGCTGACAGACACGTCACTCATCCAAGCAGCACATTCTGCTTCCGCTGTGCTCAGATCCTGTGTGTTCTGACTGCTGTCAGTTGCTGGCAGTCTGGTTAATTTACCTGAAAATCAGATTTGTTTCATTTTATTACTGTGTTTTCAGGGCGGCTGATGGAGGATCCTTGGGAGAGAGCCGCCATTTAGCGGTGGGTCATCGCTGCTGCCGTCTGCATCCGCGGGGTCTGTTCCGGGGCCTCGTCTCGCCTCAGGCCACTTTGGGAAATAAGATTAGCAGCAATAACTGCTCCGACTGCTTTGAATAACAGACACAACTCAGGGAGCATAAAATTAGCATAAACACAACACCGGTGTCCCTCAGAGGAGATGAGGATGGCAGAAACTGGAAAATTGACTGAAATGGAGTTGGGGGTCTGTTAAAATGTGCGATATACATAGGTAAATGTAATCTTCTAATAGGAACCGTCACCAGATATTGCAGACGAGTAAAATGGTGCCTGCTGTCAAGGTAACTGACTGATAGACCTCTCTCTTACTGCGTATCTGTATCAGGGACACGACCGGTTCAAATAAAACACACCATGTGGACATCTCTGACATAAACATGGAGATTCATGATAAAAAACATGACCGGGATTAGGTAAAAATTATGTTAAACAAAGTAATTAACATAAATGTTCAGGACATTACCCGGTATGTGTGTGGGGGGGGGGGGGGGGAATTAAGCAAATAATATATAGGATATTAGACTCTTCCAGAAGGCTGGGACTCCTCTAATCTGAAGGGCTCTGAGGCTTTTCAATCCACTGTTCCTCATTTACTGCAAACTTGCCGTTTCACGATGAGATGATTACAAGTTGAGCCTGGTAAGCCTTTGCATGTCGTCTGTAAAAGAGACAAAACTGCGTAAAATAATTACTTAACCAGTGTTCAGCTGGTGTTAATCCGTGCTGGGGCTAATTCGTCGCTGGTGGACACCGGAAACGCAGGAACACATATAAAGTCAAACTTCCAAGAAAGACCACTTTTCTGTCCATCCCAAATGGACCATTTCCTCATAACCAGATTGGTCCTTTTAAAAAAGGGACTCTGAGTCTTTAAAAACACTGCAGGGAGCAGATTTGTGCAAAACAGATTCGGTACCTATATGTATAAAGTGAAAGGACACAGGAAGTTTCCTCAGGACCGTAGGGTTGTGTCAGAGCCGGGGCCCAGTGACACAGATCCATGCGTGATTCGATTAACGCTGGCAAAGGCGATATGAAAACCCCACAGATTACCACTGTCATCCTCAGTAATTACATTTATTCATTTCCATTTAGCGGAGCCCTTACCAGCTAAACCGTGAGGCCAAATAAGCAATAAACACAGGGGAAAGAAATTAAAATGCTGATCCGTTTGCCACGAAAACAATCAAAATCTCATCTTTCTCTAGGCTCCTCGTTCATCACCCAGACAGGCCCCAGTAGGCGCCACGCCGCTGTCCGGTTCGGAAGCTCGTGTTATTGCATGAAAATGCGCGATGTAGCATTAGCCATCCTGACGGCACTGTAGCGCCGCCGCAGCTTCCGGCAGAGATATGGGGAGTCATCAGTGCTTCTTTCTTTCTTATCCTCCAGGCTGCAAGGTTTGCCTTTTTTGGTTTGTGGTGGATATTTCACTACATCCCAAATTCCAGGCAGAATTGGGTTGAGGTATATTAACAGACCGTCTACATGTGTCCGTGACTGATCTTCTCACACATCCCAGCTCCAGGGCTGCTTTTTAGGGCCCCACCCAAAAAGTCACTCTGGGGCTCACCATACCCCATCAGATGTCTCATCCACCCATTTTCAGAAACCCCTTACCCTGTTCAGGGTCAGAGGGGTGTCTGGAGCTTATGGGCACAAGGCAAGGAACAACCCAGCATGGGGCACCAACCCGTCACAGGGCACAGTCACACACCATTCACTCATCGAACCTATGGGCAAATTCGTAACTTCAAATAGCCTTTGCATGTTTTTGGACTGTGGGGGGAAACCGGAGCACCCAGAGGAAACCCCATGGCAACATGGGGAGAACATGCAGACTCCACACACATGGAACCGTGGTAGAGACTTGAACCCAGCTACCAGAAGTGTGAGACAACAGTGCTAACCCCTACTGCTACGGTGGCGTGGCAAGGCGCAGGCAGGAATGAGGTGACGATCCCCTAGCAGCTTCAAGACAAAGGGGATTTATTAGGAAAAACAGAACACAGATTGGGGAAATATTAAACTGAACAACAGAGGAAGTAGGAAACATAGAACTACAGTCACAATGGCGGACTGAGGAGTAGGTCAAAGGCAGGCACTTACATAGAAATATGTAACCAACTAACGAGAGGGCAGGTGTGGAACATGACAATTAACCAATCAGCTGAGACACAGAACAACAAGCAACAGGTGAGGAGAATTACAACAATGGACAGAGAACAAGGGAACCCTAACAATCAGAAAACTAAGAACACTAACCAATCCTAATAAACGGGAGGTTAACACTGGAAAGGGGGAACCGACATACAAGCAGAATACTATAAAACAAGGAGGAAGTGGGGTGAACCGGAGACAATAACTGTGCTGCCACCAGATGTAGACTAAATAAATAGCTAGCAAATAGAGTGAGAAGATCATATAAAGCTAGCTGGTTGGCAGAACACACTGCTTCAACATCACCTAAGTAAGGAACACGTTTATTTAATATTTAGTGTAGTTACTGTTTATGGGCCAACAGGGGTCCCATAATTTTTGGGGGGGGGGAGGCACACAATTGGCTGGTATTTAGTTTTAGCTCCTGTACATTACCCCCACCATCTGGTTCCTCTTCTACCCTGTTAATGAAATGATAGACGAGTCCTTTAATCTTATTTGCCCAGTTAACAATAACATCGTTGATATAATTAATAAAATATAAAATATTCCAATCAAAAATGTAGTATTTTAAGTCAATCAAATGACTATGTTGCTAAACTGCCAAGTTGCAAAGTAACTAAAACATAATTATAACTCGAATATGTATTATCTGATAGAGGAAACAAGAAATTATCTAAACACAAGGCAATGAATAGTTTTTTTATTTAGCAGTTTACATGAATGTCCTAATTATCTAATTAACATGTAGGCTGAAGTCAGGCTTCCGTCTGTAAGGTGAACGCAACAGAGATGCAGTAATAATCATTCAATGTGTCCCACCTGTCAGACCCCTCAAGCCTCATGGCAGGGTACTCAGTCACAACTGTATTGCTAGGTGTCCCTCAAGGATCTGACCTGGGACCTCTGCTTTTCTCATATTATACTCATACAGGAAGATGCCTGTCCCCTTTCTGTGGTTACTCCCAAATATAATCCATTTGCAGCACCCAGCCATCTTTTGTTCCTCTGCTCTCCTGTTTTTCCAGGTAGTCATAAATGGGCTCTTGCCTTCATGCTCTTTGGTCATGTAAAATGTCATCACTTCACTTCTTGTCCCCTCCAGTGCAAAAAACCCGGCATTTCCAGACCACAGCTTGTTAAATTCAAACTCAGAAATGAGAACATTCCCAATAGCTGACGTACTGCTACCAGCCAACACATCAATGTCATTGAACAGCCTGTCTAGCACATCAGACATGTAAACAAGCATAGATTACCAGCCTGGCTGAGTTCTTCCTGACACTAGATATATATTCACAGCATGCAGAGGTTTAATGTACATAATGCACCCAGCTGACAGCAATTTGCAACTTACATTTATACACCAGCAGTGAATGCATGATTTATTCTGATCTCCAGGTGACATCTTCCAAGAATTCCTTGATTTATGACTAAGAATACGTAAATGAGTTCTTGTACATTTTAGCACATTTTTATGGGTTAACTACAATTGAATTAATAATTCAGTTCATTTCATCAGCTGTGATACTCATCTGATTTAATCATAAATAGTTAAAACAATATCTATTTCATTCTTTAATAGAAAAAAATCTAATCACACGACAAAAAAAAGAGCTGGAAGGCCTAGGAGGGATCCTTCGGGGGAGGGGGGGTCCCAACTGAAAAATGAAGGACTCGGTGATGACTGCCACAGATTAGACACTGAAAATGAGTATCTGAAAACGGTCACTTAAACTGGAAATGCTCATAAACTGCATGTTAATGACCTTAATTAATAAAATCACTTACTGTATTTGAACTGATGCATTTTAATGGGAGGCAGCTTGAGATTAGGATGGAAAGGAAGGAAGGAGAAATCTGACCTCATCATGGACAGGCATGAATCTGAGTGGGACTCTGGCCCCCCCGGCAGGTACAGCGAGTATGGCGCCCTTTCAATCACAGGCACAGCATCCCAAGATTCACTCATCCTCACGTTCTGTGACTCGATGATTCATCAGTAATAAATACCTCGTAAGAAGAGCACCATTAGACCATTGACCATTAGAAGAGCACAGGGTCTCCAGCTAACACCTACTCTGGCTTTGAACATTCATCCCTACCTGGTGCCACATGTATGTGACAAATTTCAATAAACAAATTTTATATTTTTTCTTGCATATCAGATAAAATCTAAACCAATGAACAGCTGCTCCGGAATCCAGCAGAGACTGGTGCTGGATCTGCTCCATTAAAACCAGTAACACGTCTGTCTGGTTCAACCCAAGTGTCAGGATGAACATTACGAGCCTTTATGGCAACATTCCAGTGAAAACCCCTGAAAAACTGTACATGTGTTTTCAAAAGCAAGTCATTTAGGGTGGGGGTTCTAATGGCTATGGACCAGCATGTGACCAGCAGTATTTTTTGGACTGGGGGGGGAGATTAGGGGTGGGGCAGGGGGTAAATCAGGGTGCCTGGTGGATTGATCAGGGGCCCAGATTGCCGTTTGTGCCCAGTTTTCGCCATGGGTCATAAACAAAGCTTGAAAATAGACGCTTTATTTTAGGAAATTAATCAACCCTTCCCTCAAGACGCCAGACATTCTGCAGCCTGCTGGAATACCGATCCACAGACCAGGAGGGTAACCCCTGATTTAGAGAATTAGTGATTGGCTCTCTTCAGGTATGTCTGAGGTCAAAAGACACCCTTTGCCAATTCAGCTGAGGACCGTGGGTGTAGTCAGAGCTGCTCTCCCTCTCCAGACTGAGCCGCCCATGTGAGAGCTCCCATTGACAGACACTGCTTTCGGGGACTCTGCTGGCTCAGGCCTTCTCAGCGCAATCCTACATTTTCATGTATGTCTGAATATAACGTATCGCGACGCCCCATTTGCAGACTTTCATTTATTTTTTTCATTTCATACTAAAGTGTATTCTTCCTTAAGAGTCACTTGAAAGCTTCAGTCCTGACACATTCAGCTCATATATATGTATGTTTAACTATTAAAATATATATTAGGTATTTCAAGTATGCTGAGATTATTACACAATATCTTAATTTTTTTGCTAGTGTAACTTAGTGGCGTGATAGATTTCAAAGGCTGCACTAAAGGGTAAAAATGCATGAATGTGCCACTCAGAGAGCTGGGTCTGTGCGCGTTACCCAGCACCAGATTCGTTTTTGAACTTCTGCTGCTATTTTTGACAGGCAGATCCCAGGGCGGCTAATGAAACAGCGGCGGTCTCCGTTCATCTCTGACACGGGGATTCGGGGTTTGCCGTTTCATTGCAGACGTCCCAGCGGCCCGCTGATCACCCGCAGTCACTGTCAACCCTGGCGCCCGTGTCACCGCGGTCACACTGCCGGAGGACAGCCCCCCCCCCCCAGGTGCAAATGGGTCCCCGTCAGAGGACAGAGGTACGGCCCTTTTTGTGGAGCTTTACGGTGGGGACCAGGTGCACTTCTCTCTCTGGGGGCCGAGGGAGATCATTCAGTGTGGAAGGAGGGATGAGAAGTACGTTCAGGCACGTGGAAAGGCAGCCTGGGGTCCTCATGGAGGCACACAGACTCCACCCTCCCTGTCTGTCCTCCATGTCTTTTTACTGTCCGTAATATTAAATAATAACTTTAATATTAGTTATCTATCTATCTATCTATCTATCTATCTATCTATCTATCTATCTATCTATCTATCTATCTATCTATCTATCTATCTATATTTTGTCCAGAGCCGTAACTTCACCTACTGCAACCCTGCATAGGGACAGAATCAGACTGACACTCAGAATTCATTGATTGGTCAGAAACAGCTACTGTACATTTGCTAGAACATAAGAAATTTACAAACGAGAGGGGGGGGGGGGCATTCAGAAATATGTATTTGCGGTGTTGTGGGACATTCACAGACCACACAGAACATTTATTTAAAAATAAGAGTAAAACAGAAGATTTAAAATACAAGCAATAATTCAAAGCAGTACGAATCACAGTCAGGAAATCGGTATTTAGACAAAATGCAGTGTGTATAAGTGTTCATCTTGTATATATTGCATAACTGCTTAGAACTCATCCATCCATCTATCCATCCATTAATCCATCCATCCATCTATCCATCCATTAATCCATCCATCCATCTATCCATCCATTAATCCATCCATCCATCCATTTTTTGTACTTGCTTATCCTGTTCAGGGTCGCGGAAGGTTATGGGAACAAGGCAGGGAACAACCCAGGATGGGGTACCAACCCATCACAGGGTGCTTAGAACCAAATTCCCAATTAAATACAAATAAATAATGTTATACATAAAGTACAGGAGCAGATCTGTATATAAACCCCCACAACTGCTTTTAGGGATTTTCCAATAAAATTCCCAAAACGTTGCATCCATATCCTTAACCTCAGATATAAATATCACTCGAAACCAAAATGCCACTGTTTCAAAATTTTAAATTTCCTTTCACTTTACATTAACGAAAATACATGATAAAAAAGAACAGAATAAATGTGCGGATGAAAAATGTGCCCCCCTCCCCTCCCGTAGCCCTGGGCAGAGCTGTGACAGCATTTGATTTGCTATGTAGGATTTGGAGGCTGGATTAATATAAGTCACTCACGGCGACGTTCAATAAAACTTAATTTCCCTGATAGACACCAGCCTTATGTCACTAGCAATCGAATGGGATCCTTCTGATTTCCTGAGAGTCACTATGAGTGTGAGGGCGGGAGCGACGGAGACTGTTTGTTTGTTCTGGGAGTCCCGGGATATAGAGGGACCCCGGAGTAGCACATGATGGGCCTCGCTGGGGTTTGCTGCACTGTGGTGCCCTCTATCCTATTTAGAAGGGTTCAGGCCTATGTGGCTGAGATCAGAAGGTCATCAGCTCGAATCCCATGCTCGGCAGAGAGGCCGCATCTCGGTTGGGCACTTGATCAGGACCCTTAACCCCCTGAAAAATACTCCAGGGGCACCAACTGGACAGCCGATCCCGGACTTGGATCTCGAGCGTCGCTCTGACTGCTATATGTGTTAGTGTATCTCAACGGAGCGTGTGACAGCACGTGCAAAAACAAAAGCATCAGATCGTACCTGCTCTTGTATTTCTATAAATGGCAAATAAAGCACCATTTCATTCGAATCAGCCTCCAGCCCGTGCAGGAGCGGCCATAAAAACAGTGAGTGCCAGGATTCGGTGTTTCTCAGGAGGGGGCACAGGTCATCTCTACGCCTGATCATGGTCGAACCCAAGGGAGGTATGACGCCAGCCCCGAGCAGTCTCCGAAATACCAATGTATAAAACTGGAATTTTTTTTGAAAATGAAAATCAGAGTTCCTCTCGGTCAGACAAAGTTATAGTTGCTAACGTTTACGGTCTGACAGTATGGCCCATAATATCATAAAATCTTAGGAAGGCAGAACAATTTCGATGAGCATGGTGTTCATGCTACACCTGACGGATGTCACATGAATGCACAGAAAATTGTTGTGTAATGAAAATAACGAAGCTACCCCCCCCCCCCCCCCCCCCCCCCCCTTTCGTCCCCCTCGACGCATCACCCCCCCTACTACACGCCCCCCCACCCACACCTCCCGTCTCCCGCACCCAACGCCCACCCGGACCG
>JAODKE010004132.1:0-10893 GCA_026779605.1 Mormyrus hasselquistii
TTTCTCTTTGATTATAGCCTCCATAACTTTACCAGTTATACAAGTTAAACTGATTGGCCTATAGTTAGACAAATTACATCTACAAAACCTGTACTATATATCATCAAGGGGCTCCTGTAAAGAGTCATAAAAATCAAGAAAGGGCTTCCATATTTTAGTGAAACTTTGGGTAGATCCATTTAGTGTATATTTTATTTTTTCTAATTGTAAAAAATACATCACATCTCTAATCCAGCGAGACAAGGATGGGGGAGTGTGCTGCTTCCATTGTAGCAGGATTAAGCGTCTTGCAAGGAGGGTGGTGAACGCAATGAGATATTAGGTAAAACAGCTTGAGATTCCTTGGACAATAACCCAAATAGGGCACAAACAGGATCGGGATCAAGTCGGGTTCCAAACATTTCACCAAAGGCTTTAAAAATACCTAGCCAAAAGGTGGAAAGTTTAGGGCATAGCCAAAACATGTGCATTAAATCTGCCGGTTGGATTCTGCATCGAGGGCATGATGGATCAGTGTTTGGGTAAATCCTTGCTAATCTAGCATTAGTCAGGTGGGCTCTGTGTATTATTTTCAGTTGCATCAAGCCATGCTTTGCAGATGTAGACAATGTGTTTGCTAAGTCTAAAATAGAATTCCATTGGTCATCTGTCAGAACTAGTCCAAGATCAGAGTCCCATGCTGCTCTCAGGTTTGTAATGAAGTGAGGATTGATGTTACTGATTTGTTCATACTGTAGATTAGAGATATCAGTCCTTTACAGTCCAACTTCAATTCAAGAATATAGTCAATGTGTGATTTTATAGGTTTATTTGGAAAGCTGTCAAATGCCTTTTGTACAAAACTCCTTATCTGCAAATAACGAAAGAAATGCGTCTTTGGCAGATTATACGTGTGTAATAACTGAGAGAAAGATGCAAATGTATCTCCTATATAGAGGTTATGGATTACTCTAATCCCTTTGTCAAACCATAAGGAAAAGGCTGAATCCGTACAGGATGGAATAAACATGTGATTTGACTTAATGGGAGAAAGGGCCGAAGGTCCTTGCAACTCGAAATGTTTTCTGAGCTGAGCCCATATTCGTAGTGAGTGATTAGCTATAGTGTTTGGAGTCAAGTTATTGCTCAGTAGTGGTAAAGGTGTACACACCACTGAGTTCAGGTTGTGTTTACTTGATATGAACTCCAGTTGCAGCCAGTCTGCATTTCTCACCATTAGTATATCATCAACCCAGTGCATCAGCTTCTGGACATTACATGCCCAGTAATAAAAAAGAAAATTAGGGAGAGCCAGACCACCAGATTGCTTTGGTCTTTGAAGACACAACTTGCTGATTCTACTAGGTTTGTTTCCCCATATAAAAGGAATAATGTTATTATCCAATGTTTTAAAGAAGGATTTTTTAATGAAGATAGGGATATTTTGGAATAGATATAAAAAGTTTGGCAACACTACCATTTTAATTAAACTGACACACCCTGCCAGTGTTAATGGTAGGCTGGTCCATCTAGTTATATCCTTTCTACACCTGCTGAGAAGAGCTGTGAAATTTTTCGTGAAAGTAGTTTGAAGAGACTGGGTGACCTCAATACCTAAGTATCTAAAGCCATCCCTGGCCCACTTAAAAGGGAAAGAGACAGGTAGAATTGCATCTGCAACAGAATTTAACGGAAAAAGTTCACTCTTCTATAAATTTAACTGATACCTGGAAATTTTCCCATATTGATGCAGAATATTTAGAATGAAAGGAAGTGATGAAGATAGGTGAGATACATACAGGAGTAAATCATCTGCATAAAGAGAGACTTTAAGTTCTAGCCCATTCCGGTGTACACCTCTAAAGTCCTTGTTAAGTCGTAATGCTATCGCCAGGGGCTCAATGGCTAATGCAAACAAAAGTGGGGAGAGTGGACACCCTCGTCTTGTTCCTCTTCCAAGTGTAAAGTAACCAGATCGAGTGTCATTAGAGACAACAGATGCAAGGGGTGAGGAGTAAAGCAATTTAATCCATGCAATAAATTCTTCACTAAAACCAAATTTTTGAAGAGTGAAAAATAAGTATTTCCATTCAACCCGGTCAAAAGCCTTTTCAGCATCGAGTGAAATCACCACCTCTGTGGATTTCGACTGGGTCAAATGAATAACATTAAATAGTTTTCTTAAATTTGAGTAGGAGTGTCTACCTTGAACAAAACCTGTCTGATCAGGTGAAACAACATCTGGGATGACTTTTTCCAAGCGTTTGGCTAAGACTTTAGATAGCACTTCAAAATGTTTTTGCTAGTAAAGAAATGGAGGCCTGTCTCAGTGTCTTTGGAAGTGTACCAGTGGAAAAAGCGTCCTTAGACATTGCATGAAGAACGGGTGCTAATTGATGAGAGAATTTTTTGTAAAATTCAGTTGTAAACCCATCAGGGCCTGGTGCTTTATTATTCTGCCTCGACATAATGGCCAAGACAATTTCAGCGATTGAAATATCTGCACTTAAATTGGTATTTTGTTGCTCTGACACTGGGAATATTTAAATTTTCATCATGATCTGTCAGTATCTCTCCTGTGTGTGACCGAATCGTTGGGATGGAACGGGTGACAGCCGTTTGCCGAGCTTGCTGAGCCAATAATCTGCTTGCCCTGTCTCCAAATTCATAGAAGTTGTGTTTGGTTTTCAGAATGAGACGAGTTGCCTCCTCAGTGGATAATAGATTATAATCGGTTTGTAGCCTCAAGCGCTCCTTATAGAGATCAGAGGTTGGAGAGTGAGCATATTGTTAGTCAATATCCTGGATTCGTTGAGAGATGTCATATAGTTTTGAGTTTTTATCCCTTTTGACTGTAGAGGAGTAAGCTATTATTTGCCCACTAAGGAATGCTTTAAGGGTCTCCCATAACGTAGCTTGAGATATTTCTGGGGATGTATTTGTCTCCAAAAAAAACTGTATTTGGGCTGAAAGGAATTTCACAAACTTATTGTCTGCTAATAAAAGAGGATTGAGTCTCCAGATTCTACTTAGAGGTGGCCGGTTTGGGAAGTTCAAGTCAAGTAAGACGTCACTATGATCAGATATAACAATACAATTATAGGAGCATGTCTTAATCTTAGGCAACAATCTGTAATCAAGCAAAAAATAGTCTATTCGGGAATAGGTGTGATGTACGTGTGAGAAAAAGGAATACGCTCTGGTTTGGGGAAAGTCTTTCACAATTGCTGCAGATTTGGAAAGAGTCAGAGGAGTATGGGAAGACCTGTCCATAGTATCTAGCACAAGATTAAAATCGCCTCCTACTATAAGAAACCTAGTATCTAACTTAGGCAGTGTCAAAAATAATTTCTCAAAAAAATTATAATCATCAAAGTTAGGAGCATATACATTCACTAGAATCACAGTGTTAGAGAAGAGTTGTCCAGTAACAATAATATATCACCCATTTGGATCACTAATTATCTCTTTGGGATGAAAGGAAATGTTTTTGTTTATAAGTATAGCTGTTCCTCTTGCCTTATCATTAAACCTAGTATGGAAAACTTGCCCAACCCAATTTCGTTTCAGAACCGTAACGCTGGCATTACAAAGATGAGTTTCTTGCAGAAATGCTATGTCTGCCTGCAACTGTTCCAAGTGAGACATAACTCTTTGCCTTTTAATTGAATTATTAACCCCTTTTACATTCCATGATATAAACTTAATAGGGTTATCAACAGATTTACAGGTCTGACCTGCCATGGAAGTTCAACAAAGGGAGTAAGAGGACAAGAACAGGTTAGCGACAAAATAAAATAAAATTGAATCGAAAGACTACATAATGGCAGTGAGACACAGAACCAAAAATAAACCCTCCCATTATCACAGACCTCACCCCAAACGCTACAAAAACAGACAGTAGCAAAACCCACTCTGCAACATCAATCAACATATCTTCGTACTTCCTTAACTTTATAGCTCAATACCCGCAACACTGTAGTGCCCTTAGGCACACAAGGTTTTAAACATCTCAAAAAGAACATAACATTTGCAACAGCTGAATAACTTTCAAACTTTGGCAACGTACTGCAAGGCATGACGATTTAAAGTTATCAAGAAACAGTGAGCAAGACCAACACCCACTAAGAAAAACGGTGCTCTATGCTGCAGCTAGAATTGCATGATGACTGTTAAGATAACTTAAAAACACTGCAAAATAAATACCAAACCTTAGACAGCAATAAGTCGGCAGCAATATGAATAGCAACACACAAGTGTTCTTGCCTACGATTCCGTACTTGGCTGCAGAAGGAATTTGGTGGCCTCTGAGACAGTTGCGAGCCATGTCTTCGTCCCGTTAGGCAGTGAAATGCGCAGCCTCGCTGGATAAAGGAGAGCCGGTTTATACCCACGCTGATACAGTTCAGACATAACGTTCTTATACTCGGTGCGCTGTTTTAATACGTCTGGGGTGTAGTCCTCATAGAAGCGGATCTTATGGCCTTTATAGACCAAATTGCCAAATCTAACTCGGGGAGCGAAGTCAGGGTTTCCGTGCCGAAAACATCAAGGAGAAGTTGAGAAAAAAACGCAGACAGACGAGGGCCTTCAATCGATTCTGGCAAGTCGACAATGCAGAGGTTTTGCCGTCTGCTGCGTCCTTCTAAGTCCGTAACTTTAGCTTTGTGCAACTCGTTGTCCGCTCGTAAAGCGGAACACACGCTCTCAAATTGTTGAAAACGGTGATCAAGGTCAGCCAAAGTAGTTTCCAGAGAGCTAATACGCTGCCCGTGTTCTGTAACAGTGGAATACTGTCCTGCGTAGATGTCAGGGACTCAAATGAAGATTTAAAATCAGCCGAGAGAGCCGCTCTGTGTTCCTCCAACAGCAGGCTGATCTCCGCCATAGTTGCGCCTACGGTTGACGGAGATTCTCTCTCTTTCTCTTTTTCGGAGTGTTTGCTCTTTGGTTTAGACATTGCAAAATAGCCAGTACAGTAAGCAATAACGCAAAAAGCTGTCGCAAAAAGTATATACTGAAAAAGGCAAGGTTTTAAATGTGCCATAGCAGAGCTAGCCGAACGCACGTCTACTCCGCACGATTCATACCGGAAGTCCTCCTGAAAGAAACTCTTAATGCTACAGCATTCAAAGCATTTCCTGCTCCCAACTTTCTGGGAACATTTCGGGGATGGCCCCTTCCTGTTCCAATATGACTACTGTACATACAAGTGCATACAGCAACGTCCATAAGGACATGGATGAGTGAGTCTGGTGTGGAGGGATTTTACTGGCTTGCACAGAGCCCTGACCTCAACCTGATAGAACACCTTTGGGATGAATTAGAGTGGAGAATGCAAGCCAGGTCTACTCTTACAACATCACTGCATAACCTCACAAATGCTCTCCTGGAAGAATGGTCAAAAGATCCCATAAACACACTCCTAAACCATGTGTACAGCCTTCTCAAAAGAAGGCTATTATAGCTGCAAAGGGTGGGCCAACTCCATATTAAAGCCAATGTATTAAGAATGGGTTGTCATTAAAGTTCATGTGTGTGTAAAAGCAGGCGTCCCAATACTTGGCAATATAGTGTATGTGTCCTGTCCAGCCCCGCCATGGTGGTCTGATCCCTGCATTTCCCTTGGATGTCACTGGTAATCGACTGTGCCTTAAGCTTGTTAGTCTTACCTCTTGGTCCTGCCCTTTTGTTAACCAGCCACAGCTGCCTTGCGTTTCCTTTGTTAGTCATGTATATTAGCATCTTTCAGTCCTGTGCCCGCTGTTCAGTCATTGTTCTCTGTGCTACCCTTGTGAGCTACCTAGCCTGTTTCTTGCAATAAACACCCCTGCGAGGGGTTTGCTAAACAATAGCTTGCATTTGGGGGTCCTTCTCCTGCTGCTATGTGAAAATATGTTGCCCTTGGCTGTCGGGGCGTGTTCAGTCATGAATCCTTGCCACAAAAAGTGGTATTGAGGCATCTGCCATTTCTCATGAAAAATATAATTTGTAGTTACCAGGTAGTGGTTGAAGTCAAGGTATTGTTCCCACAAAGCTAGAAGTGTAGAACTGTCCAATATGTCTAGGTATGCTGAAGCATCGAGAGTTTCCTTTATTGGAATTAAGAAACCTAGCCCAACCCCTAAAAAACAACCAGATATCATTATCCCTCTTCCACAAAACTTTACAGTTAGCACAATGCAGTCAGGCAGGTAACATTCTTCTGGCATCTGCCAAACCCAGGCTCATGTTTCCATTGCTCCAGAGTCCAGTGGCAGCATGCTTCACACTACCTGGCACTGCACTTGGTGGTGCGAGACTTGCATAATTCTCCGTGATGGAAGCTCGTTCCTTGAAGCCTCCAGCAGACAGTTATTATGCTAAGGTTAATGCCAAAAGAAGTTTGGAACTCTGCAGTTATTGAGTCAACAGAGCATTGTCGAGTTTTACGCATTATGTGCCTCAGGACTCGACGACCCCTTTCTGTTACCTTACATGATCTGCCACCGCATGGCTGAGTTTCTGTTGTTCCTGAATGTTTTTACTTTGCAATAATGCACATACAGTTGACCACAGAATATCTAACAGGAAAGAAATTTCATGAACTGACTAATAGTAGGGGTGGCATCCTATGACAATATAGCACTTGAATTTACAGAGCTCTTCAGAACAACCCATCCTTTTACAAATGTTTGTAAACTTGACTATATGAATAGGTGCATGATTTATAACACCAGTGATAATGGTTCTGTTACCTGAATTGGATGACTAAGAGGTGTTTCCCAATATTTTTGCCCATATACTGTATAGTGGACTATATAAATTGCTGTGTCACAATTATTTTGGTAGACTTATCTGTAGGTGTACTAGAACATAAGAACATTCACAAGATATTCACAAATGAGAGGAGGCCATTCGGCCAATCAAGCTCATTTGGGGAGAACTTAACTAATAGCTCAGAGTTGTTAAATTCTTATCTATCTTGGATTTTAAGGAACCCAGGCTTTTAGTTTGCACTACACTAGCAGGAAGACTATTCCATACTCTAACTACACACTGTGTAAAGAAGTGCTTCCTCAAATTCAATTTAATATGTTGTCCTGATAATTTCCACTTATGGCCACGAGTTCTAGTATTTAAACTAATATTGAAATACCTATTTGTCAGAACAGCATCCAGAACTGTTAGAATCTTATATACCTGGATCATGTCCCCCCTTAGTAAACAGATTCAGCTCAGCTAACCTCTCCTCATAAGACATTCCTCTAAGACCAGGAATCATTCTCTTTCCCCTCTGCTGCACCCTTTCCAAGGCAGCAATGTCCTTTTTAAGGTATGTTGACCAAACCTGCACACAATATTCTAGGTGGGGTCTTACCAAGGAATTATATAATTGTGGCATCACCTCCCTTGACACACACATACAGATGTAACCTATTGGCCATTTTTATTGCTTCCCCACACTGACGAGAGTGGGACTAGGGTGGTCCAACAAAATTTCTTAACATCACTAGTACCCAACCTATGTATAGTGTTAAGTAATTTCTAACTACATTACCAGTGTCTTGATCAGAGCAAAACTGACTTAATAGTGAATGTTGTGAAAAACCAGCCACATTATGAGTATTATTGTAGGACTTTGAGCAAACTCTACAGTAAGTTCGTCCCAAACTGCTTTACATTTTAACCATATCTTATCTACATAAGGTAGAATATGTTCAGACATGTGGAAGCAGGCAGGCCCTGATAAAGTTGATCTTTCATCATAGTCTTGTTAGCCACCATAAGTTGTACTCTTTGTGTCTCAGTTAGATTGGAGAACAGATGTTTGAGGTGAGAGCCTCCACATCAGGGCACACATATCCCGTGAAGGTGGAGCTGCAGGACTGTGCATGTCCAGTAGACCACACTGGGGCACCCTGCAAGCCCCAGATAGCAGTGGTGCAATATTTCAAGATCAACTCATCCAACTTCCTTCCAACATCAACTGAAATGAGTGCTGAGATTCTGAATCTAACAAAAGGTAAAATTCCAAATTATTCTAGGCTGCAGATATTATCACACATACTGTAGACCAGGGGTGGATAATTTTATCCGCAAAGAGCCGTTGTGTATGTAAGTTTTTGGGATAAACTGTAGGTCAGCTGTTCAAACTCTTCAGTCAATCAGTTGTCTAATTAGTAATCTAATTAGGGAGTTGCAGCAAAACCCCGCATACACATTGGCCCTTTGCGGATAAGATTGGCTACCCCTGCTGTAGACTCAACTTTGTTCTATCAATAGTTCAGAAATGTTGCAAATCAAGCAATCTGTCAGGGATCCAGGCGAGTTTGGTGTGAGGCTGAGGCATGGAGCAGGAAGGTGAACAACCCACTTGCGGCTCACTTGACAAAATGGGGTTTATTAGAACAGAAAAACACAAGAAATACAAAAACAAAACCAGACCACAAAGGGTCAAAAATGAAAAGGGACAGACTAAACAACAAAAGGATTAGGGTGACCAGGAGCAGTTTGACAGGCAGGTTAATTAGAGGATGAGGGCTTTAAATGCTTAGGTCAATGGACTCGTGGAAAGGTAAAAATGCACTCAGTCTAAATTGTCGTAGCTCTTTAGCCTGCACCCCCTATTTGAAAATAATACAGGCAATCAGACCTTCCTGAAATACAGTAATTTCCCAAGATAAGAACCAGTTCCATTCCAAGAGCAAGTTTACAAGTCCAAAAGTTTGCAAATCCAACAAAATTGTTTTAAATCATACAAATCAAACACAATCATGTAACCAAACACATGTACATCAATACCCATACTAATTTACCCAGATCAGTGTTATACCGTCTTGTCTCGTGATGTCTGCACTGTCTCATGGTAGCGTTTCTGTCTCTTGTCTGTCCTGGCATGTTTGCACTGTTTGCAGTGTTTGCACGTTTGCACATTATTGCACTTTGCATTTGCACAATGTTAGCACACATGCACTCTTGTACTTCTGTTGTCTTGTATGTAGCACCTTGGTCCTGGAGAAACGTTGTCTCATTTCACTGTACACTGTACCACATGTATATTGAAATGACAATAAAAGCCACTTGACTTGACTTGACTTGAGCCTGGAAAATAGTAAATAAAAGTATCAAAAACGCGCCATACCTGTGTTCCAAATTCCACAATAACATCCCCATAACTTAGAGGGAACCCCACACAATGACATTCAGCAGAGGTTTAGCGAAGACCTTTAGGGGATGTGATGGGGATGTTTATTTTTTTTGGTTTATTTAGGAAACGTCAGATTCCATAATGTCTAACAGAAATGATGGACTTGTACAATCAAAAACATTTACTGAGATCACAGACTGTCGGCAACTACAGCCCACTGTCACACCCTGCCTTCCGTGTTCTCCCTAGCGTGGCTCTAACAAGCCATGTACGTTTGTAATACCTCTTGGTTCTGCCGTTGTGTGATTCACTCCAACTGCCTCCTGTTTGCTCCCTTGTTTTCAATCCTCATGTTCTGAGCCCTTGTGGTCCCTTTCATTTCTAGACTCTGATCACTTCTGTTGGGTTTGCATTGTTAATAAAACCCCTTTGTTATGCTGAAATCCCTGGCCCTGAGTCACATGTTGTGCCAAGTGTGACATCTACATAACATATATTTTCAGCCCCATCTTACAGTATATGAGTAAATACTGCCATATTTATTCATTTGACAATTTGCATTACTACTTGTCACTTCACCGATAATTGCACACTATTTATGGACATTTATGATTAGTGTTTAATGGTTATTGTTTAATGTTTAGTTTCCCTAGGTTCATAGTCTTGGAACTTCGAATCCAAGCATTTCACTCGCTACACGTAGTAGTTATAACTGTAAATGTGATTGATTGAATTCCTCACATAGTTAATAAAGAGTATCAGCTTCTTATGCACATATCAAGGACATGCTGGTCGCTTTAGCCCAGCATGCAAGAGATCAGGCTGGTGGCGCTTTGTCACTGTGTCATTCCCCCTGGGGTGGACAAAGGGGTGGGTTTATTATCTATAGGGCTCCACTGAAAAGGTCGCATCAGGGTCTCCTAGTGAGTAGAGTCAGAATATTGTAGCTAGCCGGCTGGTTAGCAGAACATGCTACTTCAGCATGTTCTAAATAATGAATGTGTTTATTTAATATTTAGTGTAGTGGCTGTGGCCAGCAGGGGGGCCCACACAAACACAACTGCCGGACAGACTGGGTTGAGCAGACCTCACACAAAGATGCTGCTCAGCAAAAGCCTGAAGACTGGAAATGGCAAGCTGACCACGGGCATTCATTACTTTTGCATGCACAGCTAAGTCGAGCTATGGTAATACAGATGTTTCACAGAAACACACTTTGCATCCTGGTTTGCTCATTGTCTGCATGTCTGTGGGTTTAGGCAGCCAATTGACCTTGCATATGGATAAGCTCCCATTCATGAATGAGACCATGTGCTCTTGTGATCATGTTAGACCAGGGGTCACCAACCTTTTTGAAACTGAGAGCTACTTCACAGTTACTGAGCCAAACGAAGGGCTACCAGTTTCACACGTGCTCCTAAACTGATCTAAACTTCATGTATAATAAATATGTTTTAAATACTTTTTTCTAGATTTTTTAGACATTTTTTTAGTCATTTTCAAATCTATATAAATGCAAATGTGATTAAAGAAGAATAGCAACAGGATAAAATTTTATTGTAGACGTTGCTCACTGGTGAGTTGTGCTATTTATAGAACAGGTCCGCAGGCGACTCATGTGGTCCTTGGGGGCATCCTGGTGCCCGTGGGCACCATGTTGGTGACCCCTGTGCCAGTAGTTCCACAGCCAAGGCTTTGGCTTGCTGACAGGTCTCACTCCTAAAGCTTCACCCTCCTTCCCTCATTTCACTAAATATGTACAAGAATGAATATTTCAAAAGCTC
>JAODKE010004133.1:0-10891 GCA_026779605.1 Mormyrus hasselquistii
CCACCGACATCCCGCATGACACATGCGCTCCAGAATATACAGGACCAGGGGAACGCGGCATGAGACTAGACCAGTCACACAAGACTAGGGAAACAATAAAACAAGACACGTGACATTAACATGACCAAGAGAATAGGAAAGACATGGACATAAACAGAACAGAAAGGGAAGCAATGGGGTGTTCCACAAAGCAGGATCTTGGTTAGCTGGGTTAACTTAAGCTAGAAGTTAGAAGTTATGATTGTCCAATAGGAATCAAGCTAACTGAGAAATTCTACTTTGTGGAGCACCCCTCACGACAGAAAAATGGAACAGCAGACACCAAGACATGCGGAGATGTGGATGTAGACAGACTGGATGGTGCTGGAGATAGTGGCACCTTGGTATTTTTAGAGGGATTGATGGACATGGGTGAGCTGGAGCAGAGGGAATCTGGGTGGCAGGAACGGGATCTGTGTCCCTGGCAGTCTCTCCGGGATATGGAGGGCTGTCCCAATCCCCCTGCTTGCCATTCCTGGGGAGATCAGCTAGCCAGGGACCTGGGCGATGTGGGTTTCAAGCAGGGTGCCATGGAGGTATCAACCTTGACATCCAGAGCAGCAAACTCAGTGACCAAGGCGTCTGGAACTACGCTTGAAGTAGCCGGGAAACCCAGAAGTTGAGATGTCCAAGATTGGACAAGCAGCTGGTTCTGGGGCGAGAAGAGCGATGCGGCCCTGACATCACTCACCTGAGATGTGGTAACGTCTTTGTTGGCGATCCTAAGGCAAGCCAGCTAGCCTTAAGCACAGTGGTCGGGCTATTTCGCATTTGTGGAGCATCCAGGGAATCAGGTGTTGTGGCTATGGCTGCTGGGGAGTCAGGCTGTGATGACGAAGTGACAGCTTAGGAATCAGGTGCCCGTGGTGGAGCTTCAGCAGATGAGCTGGATGCTGGTGGTGGGGAGGCAGTGGCTGGGGAGATAAGCACTTGGGACACATCTAATTTTGAGCCTAAGAATGGAGGGATGGACAGGGCCTCTTCTGGACCGTAAATTTGAGACATGGACGGAGCCTTTTCTGAACCGGGAACTAAGGACACTAAGGGGCCTCTTCTGGGCTATATACTGGAGACATGAACAGGGATTCTCTGCACTGGGAACTGGAGACAGGAACGGGGCCTTCTCTGGACTGGGAACTGGAGACACTTACTGTATGGGGCCATCTTTGGGCTAAGAACTGGAAACACTGTCAGGGTCTCTTCTGAACCAGAGACCTGAGACATGGATGGGGCCTCTTCTGCACAAGAAATCGAAGAGACAGACAGGGCCTTCTCTCGACCGGGAACTGGAGACATGGACGGGGCCTCTTCTGGGCTGAAGACTGGAGAATCGGGCAAAACGGCTTCCACTGGACTGGAAGGTGGAGATTCAGGCGCAGCAGCTTCCTCTCGGCCTGGAGGTGGGGATTCAGGTAGTTAATTTCTGTTCTGTTAAGTTTTAATAAAATGTAATAAAAAAATTTTGTGTTTTGAGCTGCAGTCTGATTTATCTCCAGTCATTAATGTCATTCTTCCCATCTGCCCGTGCCCTTCCCTGTACAAGTCCTACCGATGCTACCCTTCGTGGGCTCGTTTGTTTTCCAGCCCTTGTTCAGTTCTGTTCAGTTTGGTTTCAAACCCCACTTTGTTCAACCAAACGCCTGCCTCTTTGTTCTGCATATCATGACACTCGTGGCCTCAGCCAATGTAATCTGGAATTGATAATCTTTACCTAAACCATTGCTGTCATACTTACAATGACATTTCATCTAGTTGCTCAGCTTCCTTCCTCAGATTGGACACAGGCTTCCTTACCCTGTTTCTATCTGGTGTTCTCCCCCCTTCTTTTACTATTACTATTGTAAATATGTGAAGGAGTCTACTTTACGAAATAAAATTAACCATTTTAACGGTCTTATTGATTTATTTACTTGATGCAGTGCAGTGGTTAGCACTGTTACCTCACAGCAAGAAAGTCCTGGGTTCGATACCCGGGTCACCCAGTGTGTCTCTCTGTGTGGAGTTTGCATCTTCTCCCTGTGCATGTGTGGGTTTCCTCCCAAAGACATGCAGATTAGATTAACTGGCTACTGTGAGTGTGTTTGTTTGTGTTGGCCGACTGCCGGCCTGCCCAGGGTGTACCCTGTCACCCACCTGAAGATGCTGGGATTGGCTCCAGCTTCCCCATCACCCAAATGGATAAAGTGGTGTAGATAATGGATGAATGAGCATTTGTTTATTTCTAATCATGGTCCTTTTTTGTCCTCCATATCAATGCACAAAAATACAAAAGCTTAACAAATCGAGAGTACGACCAAAGTCTTTTGTCTGACCTATGCAGATCCCATTCCTAAGAAAGTAAAATTTAATTCTGACACCCTCTGGATTGTCTTTCACCTGGGGAGCAGAGGTTTCACAGTGAGAAACATGAAGATGAACTGAAGTGAGGAAAAGCGCCGTAAGGTAGGGGGGCAGTTAGGACGATTCCAAGTGCCCTGTAGTGACAGGGGCCTTAAATTTGGAAAATAACTAGATTGGTCTGGACTGGGGTGGCTCAAAATCTTTAGCGACGCCCCAGGGAAGACAAGTTCAGATGCAGCATATAAAGACACTGTTGCTTTCACAAATCATAATGTCCCTTTTTTTACTTAAAGCCTACAATAAAACAGGAACATATTTAAAACCGGACTGAAGCTAGTTTTGTCTGCATTTATCAGTTATGGAAGTTTCCCAACATTTGAGCACCATAAACTTTTGCAATGAGGGAATCAGTACTATGAACTGAAAAATGAAAATGAAATGTAAGCCAGTAATATTAAAATCACCAATTACACAGGATCCACCTCTAAATTTAACACATGGTCATTTAGGTCTTTACGCCTACAGTTTGGTAAAATGGGGAGGTGGGAGATGTCGCACGTTCCTTTTTAGTGAAGTACATATCTGGTGACAATAGTTAGGATATTATTAATAAAACAATGAGGAGGTAAAAGCTTCGCCCTTATATTGGCCACATGGACCAGTGCCAGGTGTTCACCGTGCCACTTACTGGCAGCGCCTGGTGATACATCAACCTGAACTCTTGGTATGTAGCATTTCTAAAGAAAAATGCTCATCCATTTTTAACAAAGCCTTGCTACAAGTTAAAAATTCACATTTGGAGTTTGAGGTTAGTTGGAGTTGGCATTGCCAGAAATAAAAGACTGTTCTTTCTGTAGTTTATAGTGTATATTTTTGTAAGCTTTTGATTTAAAGGCTCATAAATGTACACTACATGTAAACTGGATGAAAGGAAAAAAACCTGGTTTGAGGCAAATATTTAAAAGTCTGCAAGGCCCACAAAATAGATGGATTTCAACAATGGGCATCAGCATTAGGCATCATCAAAGGTGATCCAGAGGAAACTTCACAGGATGCATTCATGCTGGGCTGTTTCGCTTCTGCTGCCTGCAAACTCAGTGATGCAAGGATTATAGGAAATGGGCTGCCAGCAACTGGAGAAAGGTACTTTGAACTGAAGTCACCATTAACAATATTTTGAGCAAGCAGCTGTACAGTTGTCAGGCCTGTATCTCGTGTTTCTCTATGGTATCTTAACTGACATTTGCCTGCCCGATTACCCTCATATGTTGCACCTATCTTCCCTTTAATATGTTAGAGTTTCTGTGTCTTTACTGTTACCTTAGTCTGCCCTTTGCCATGTTCCTGGTCAGGCTCATGGATCCACTCCTTGTATCTATCTGTTCCTTGCCATGTTCATTAAACCCCATGTACTCGCACCTGCATCCCAGTCTCCCTTTACTCATGCCTGGCGGTTTGTGACAGAATGGTTGACCCGCACCTTGTAATGCAGTGAGCCCTGTTCCTGCTGTCTTGAGCCTAGCCCCATGTTACATACATCCTAAACCCTCTTTTAACCGGTTCTGCAGCCCTATGCCCTCAACAGTCCTATGTCATCCATACCCGTCTGTTGTCTTGAGCCCCTGTGTTTCAGGCCTCCCTTTGCAGTTCGGTAATTCAGGTTTTGACAGGTTCATGATACCTTGAGAGTTGTGCCCGCCAGGCAACAGAGATCTGCCTCCAGTTCAGATCTGTCTCTTGTCATTTTTGGGAATCTAGAGCTCAGGTGGACACCAACTGAGTTTTGTCCCCTGCCTTGTTGTCTTGTCTCTAGTGTAGTTTAGTTGTCAATCCTGTTCAGTCCTATCACCAGTTGCCAGTCTTTGATCCCGTGTGCAGTTGGGTCTAGTCGCTAGTCCAGTCTCAGTACCAGTACAAGATACCAGTCACCAGTGCAGTCCTCTCTCCAGTCACGTTGCTAGTTCGTTTTTGTCCCATCCTGAGGTGTCTGCAGGCTGGTAATCTGGGAGCCCTAAGCAGACACTAGGTATGAAAGGTCTGACCACCTGAATGGGCAGGTGGTGGTGTTTTAAGGCAGTCGTCATTCCTCAGGAGGGGGGTATTGTTCAATAGCATATCGTTTCCCTATGGTGTTTTAATTGACAATGCCTTGCCCTGTTTACCCTCAAGTGTTGCACAAGTTTCCCCTTTTATGTGCCTTTTATTGTTGTTGGCGTTCTCATTGTTGGTGTCTGTGTCTTTATTAATACCAGGATGTGTTACCTTCACATCCTGCACATGATATGTATCAGCTGCTTCCCTCTGGAGGATGATTTAGATCACTAACCACCAAAGCAACACATTTCAAGAACAACTTCTTCCCCTTTGCAATCAGATTACTCAACAGTTTCTCCTATTTTTGTTTCCTATTATCTTATCTATATCATTTTTTCTGTTAAAAGATGTCATGCCCTGCATTCCTGCCCCCTTTTTCTCTAACAAGCCACACCCATTACTAATTTGTCTTCTCTCTTATTTCAGGCCTCATGTGACTCACTCCAGCTGCCTCTCATCTGCTTCCTCATTAGTGGTGTATATGAGTGCCTCCCAGTATGGTAATTAGCATTATCCCAGTGTATGCTCCTGTACTCTTCACTGGCATTTGCTTTAATTTTGTTTTCCCCACGTGGTTTTACCTTTTGTTTGCCTTATCAGTTCTGAATAGATCCCATTTTGTTTACCCAGCTCCTACCTCCATCTTTGCTGGCAACATGGCAAAAAGTCCATTGCAAAACACAATGGATATTAGTAAGACAGCTCCTGTTTCTGTGTTAAAAACAACTACAACTACATGCTACTACTCCAGAATTTCACCTCCTTGTCCTGTGTTGAATTACCCAGTCTGCAGGAAATACACAAGGAAGCATCTTTTTGCGCACAGTACTTGAACAAATAATAATAAACCTTTATTTAAAAAAAATCTTTGGATGCATGTTCTGCACCTGTCTACTTTGGCATCAATCCACACTGGCTTGTCTAACGCGTCACTTCAGTGGCACGTCATAGAAAGACAGTCTCATTTCTGTTTTTATACAGCTGCTGTCTTCAGTGGGGTGCACAGAAAACAGAGAGAAACATCTGCCTTACATGACAGCGAAAGTAGATATGCAGTGTGCATGCTGTGCTTTCTGGATTTGATGGATTGTAGATTAACTGGCTACCGCCTCAAACCTGCAGTTCAAAGGAGACCTGCACAGGCAGCTGTGTATAGACATGTTTTTCTGGAAATACAACACGAGACTACATTGTGAACATATCAGGCAATGATAACGGTTTATCGCCCAGTGAAAAAAGTATATTAGCTTGCAGGGACCACAGATACGCCCTTCCTGCTGTTAAAACAGAGCAATACCCTGCTGCTCGAATTGATAAATACACACTTCAAAGTATTTTATCCTACAAGATAAATCTGGCAGTTTGACAGGCCAGACACTAAATCTGTAATGCATACATCCCCTCCACTAAAGCAATTAACATGGAAGAAAAATATGTTGCACTTCTAAAGCAAAAAGGTGCTTTAACTGCTAAAACTGCAAAAATCTGCTAAAGTCCTAATGGTGTGCTAAATGTAATATATTCATGAATTTTTATTGTTAGTTGTAATAATATAGATAAAAAGTACTAATAAGCTTAATAAATAAATACACTGCTGCAAATCCTATTGATTGTGTGAGGTTTCATCAGAAATAGCAAGAACATGTAACTATATACACATAGTATATATCATTAAATGCTCTATTTGATTACTGTGCAAATACTCAGGATAGCAACAAGGCAACAATTTAAAGTAATAGAAACAGTAATTACTTGGGTCATATGGGAACTTAATCATATAGTTAATTTCATTGTTATGCTACATTTTGAATTAAAATGTTATTCTATGAAAGAGAATAAATGCCTGTGCAAACATTCGTAAATGGTTGCCAAGACTAGATGGTTGCTAGGAATTTATTGTGCTATTATGCATGCCAATAAAATATTTAGTGAAATAATTGCTCTGCTGCAGAGCATGAGAGTGAAAAGATGGAACAAATGCTAGCGTGTATCTTCATTCAGAAACAGTCTGCGTTCACTGGACAATATAGAAGCAAGAACAGCAATATTCAAAGTAGAGCCTGAAGAGCTGTAGACAGTTACAGAAATTCATGTAATTTTAAAAGATGGTCACCAAAAAAATCTCTCTTCCTGAAAATGTCTATTATTTAAATGTTTTTGGTTTGCTTATTTTTATTCCTTTGGAAAACATCTTGTATTCGTGCCATCTTCATGATTCAAGACTCAAGAGTTATTTATTGTCAATACATCTGTGTACTGGTGCTGTAAGAAATACAATACAAATATAATGTATAAAACTGATTTTGTGCGTGTGCAGTGTAGCACATATAATGTGCAAATCTAATATATAAAAGAAAAAAGAAACGGACAACAAATAGCAACATCATTATAGGGTAGTTGGGGGGGTCTGCTGGGGGTAGTGGCAGTCTTTGTTGTTGGGGTGTTGACTAGTAGGGGCAGTGTTGGTCCTTGGGGGGCAGCAGGGTGTTGAGGATACTGACTGGGGAAAGAAGGTGTTACAGTGACTGGTAGTAATGGTTTGGATGCTCCTTCTGCACCTTCTCCCAGACGACGGGGGTGAACAGTCCGAGGGATGGCTGGGAGGGATCTGTCACCGTGCTTCATGCACGGGGGATGACATGTTTCCTGTTTAGTATTTCCCCCATGATCAATAAAGGTGTTATTAGTTCAGAGATGGGTGGGACTGGAGCCCCGATGATCCTCTCTGCTGTTCTCACTGTCCAGTGCAGGGACTTGCGGTCAACAACGTTGCAGTTCCAGTGTTGTGGCAGCTGAGAACGCTCTCGGCGGTTCCTCAGTAGAATGAGGTGGGAATAGGAGGGAGGGTGCTGCCCTTCTTCAGCCTCTGTAGGA
Organism: Mormyrus hasselquistii; assembly: GCA_026779605.1. NCBI lineage: Eukaryota > Metazoa > Chordata > Actinopteri > Osteoglossiformes > Mormyridae > Mormyrus > Mormyrus hasselquistii. The sequence continues at coordinate 7,348 of JAODKE010004133.1, forward strand.
AGTGGAGTTGGTATGCAGGGTCCAGGAGAACTTGTCTGCTGAGAATTCTCAGGAACTTAACCCTGCAGACTGTCTCTGTGCAAATACTAGTATGTTAAGCAAGCCATAACTTCATCCATTGTTTTATTTACATTAAGCAACAGAAATGCTTCGAACAGAATTTATTCTTCATGGAGTTATAGTCTGAAACAATCTGTTATTATTAACATTATTATTTAATACTGTGTTATTATTTGTTATTATAGATTTGTTATTACCACTCAGTTTGCAATGAGATGAGCTGGGATTTTCTTGATCTATAAAGAGAAATTAGTTTTCAATTTGTTACATTTTGTCAAGTTATTATGTAATGCAGTGTTATTATATAATGCGTTGGTAGATGGTGTGTGACAAAGAATTTTGTAATAAAGTCGTATTATGTGTTGGAAATTTGATAGATTTTGTCGAGTTATTGTTTAGTGTGGCATTATTAAATAATGCATTGTTAGAAATGTCAATTTCATTGAAAGAAGTAAAATGTCAGGTTGACAAAATGTATAAAATATAATACAAAATAGGACAACTTATATTTCAGCGTGTTTTTTGTGCAAACACATGGCATGCCTGTCAGTGCAGAAATTGTACAAATGGCTTTGCTTTGAACATAAACATACAGATAATGGCTGAGGTCAAAACACTTCAATCTGTCGCGCAGGGAAGAGCTGAATAGGTATCTGTCACAGGTAATTACCCACACATATACCCAAATGGTTTACAATCAACAGTAGCAGTGACTAGCATATCAACTGCCCTACTGCTGGGCTCAGTTTTACTGTACCACAGCATGAAGTCTGCAAGGAAAGCTATAGGGTTTTGAATTTTTATTCCTGAGACACAAAATGCTGTGCACGTACATAAAAAAATCAAGAAAACCAGAAAGGGTTGTGAAGGACAGTCACTTGAGGAGATGTCAATGTCCGTCTCTATTCAAAAAGACTACGAAAAAGATCTCATGGTTGTATTTTAACTTGCCTGCCAATGTGCTTGTGTACTACGGCAAGGGAAAAGTTTAGCTAATTTACAGTAAAGGGTTTAATCTTCTGTCAGTGGTGATTTTTTTTTCTTGGTGAAGGTCTCACCCTGTGTCTTTGTCAGCTACAACATACTTTATGGTTTGTTCAGAATATATAATGTGTGAGTGTGTGTGTGTGTGTGTGTGTTATATAACCATCTACCCATCCATAACTTTAACTATGTCACCAAACTAAATACACTGAAGACTTTTTGGCATTTTTAGTTTTTTGATTGCAGTCACAGATTTTTATTAAATTGAGTTACCCCCTGTGAGGATCAAAAAATGGTCCCCAGGTTGGACCCCCTTTGGTCCATACTGCCATGGTAGCATCAAATTTATCGGCTGCACGTTCATGTTGTGAACTTCTGACCCTATAACAGTATAGTGCAAAAATTGGGATTCATCGTAAAGGACCCTTCCCACCTGCTACACGGTCTCTTTTCTCTTTTCTTAAACGGTATTGAAGCTTCTGCTCCCCTTCTACCAGGCTGTGCAACAGCTTCATACCACAAGCCATCAGAACTCTGAATGCACTAATATCTGGACTGTCTCTCTTTAACTACCTCTAAATTGTAACTGCACCATACCTACAGTCCACTGTTACTGCCACATTATGCATCTATTTCAGCATGTTAATTTTACAACTATAAATTTCAGCTTACTGTGTAATATAATACTCATGTGCAATACCAGCCATTATGGTTTACATCCCTCCGCTGTTCAAATTGGAATTGTGTGCTGTCTATTTATCGTTCTGTCCATTATTGTTTGCATTGTGTTGTTTTTTGATTCTGTTACCGCACTTTGTAGTATCTTAGGTTGGGCTAAATCCTGCCAACTGCCTTGTGCAACTGCACAAATCATACGAAGTTTACACTATTTATTTATTATCTCTGCACTATTTATTTACTGCCTGCTTGCACCTTGCACGCCCTGTCACTGTGATGTTAAGTGTACTATACTGTATGTTACTAGATGTTGCACCGGGGCCGTGGAGAAACGTTCTTTCATCGTTCTTTGTACATGTATGAAGCTGCTGATGACAATAAAGTCACCTTGAACCTTGATCTGACATGCTGTGCGTTCAGAGCTGCCCAGCAGCATTGCCTTGTTGTAATGAGTGGTCATTTGATTTGCTGTTGCCTTTCTATCAGCTTTAACCAATCTGGCTATTCTTCTCTGACTTCTGTCATCAAAAAAGGCACTTTCACTGGATGTTTTTTCTTTTTTAGCCCATTCTCTGTAAACCCTAAAAATGGTTGCGTGTGAAAATCCCAGTAGATCAGCAGTTTCTGAAACAGGCCCTACTCATACCAGTCTGTCTGGCAGGAGCAACCATGCCATGTTCAAAGTCACTTAAATCACCTTTCCTCCCCGTTCTGGTGTTTGAAATGAACAATAACTGAAGTTCTTCACCTGTATTTGCATGATTTTTTACAATGTCCTGCTGTTCATTAGATATTTCCTTCAACAGGCTGCTGAACCGTTATATTTAATAAAGTGACCGGTATGTGTGTATACTACAATTCAGAAGTTTGGGGTCACTCAGGATTTTCTGACTTAAGTTTCCAAGAGAAAAGCAAATTTCCATTCTCCATTAAACATCAAGTTAATCACAATACAGGGTAGACATTGTGAATGCTGTAAATGCACAATATATCTACACTGGTATACAGAGGCCCATTATAAGCAACCATCAGTCCTGTGCTACTATAACATGTTGCGTTTACAAAAGTTTATCATTTTAAAAGGCAAATTTGATCATTAGAAATCTCTTTCAAAACAGAGAACTGTTGTGCTGATTAAAGAAGCTGTAAATCTGACCTCCTTTAGATTAGCTGAGTATCTGGAGCATCAGCAAATGTGGGTCCAAATGAAGACTGAAAATGGCCAAAAACAACCACACACACACACACACACACACACACACACAGTCTAAACTTTTGACACACCGAGACACCTACAAAGGAGAGTGAAAGTGTCACATCACATGACCTGGCCATCCGACCAAAACGCAGTAGACATGGTTCTGGAGGAGTATGAGCAGAGAATAAAAGGAAAACAGATGCTGAGTGCTCAGAATATACAGTATGTGGGGACTCCTTCAGGACAGCTGGAGAAGCATCCTGGGTGGCCCCTCATGAAACTGGCATAGAGGGGACAGTCAGTCAGTCTGTCGGTCCCTGAGCATTTGGGGTTAAGGAGCATGCTCAGGGGCCCAAAGGTGGGATCGCTCTGCCGACCACCGGATTGGAACCGGCAACCTTCTGAGTTCCACCCCACAGAGCACCCCCCAACAAATACATTTTTTGTTGTTTAAAACTTTTTTGGTCAGTACATACTTCTGTACAGTATATGATGTTTTATGGTTTTGATGTCTTATATAATTAATTATTTTAAAATGTTGAGAATATAGTATAAATAAACATTTCTATGGGTAAGTGCGGCCTAACTTTAGATCGGTATACATTACATACCACACACACAGAC